>PISX010018030.1:0-41769 GCA_004024625.1 Mellivora capensis | reverse complement strand
GTCTGCTGAGGTTTCTCTCCTTCTCCCTTTGCCCCTCTCCCCGCTCTAAATAAATATATACTTTTAAAGATTTAATGTATTTGACAGAGAGAGAGCACAGGTAGGCGGAGCAGCAGGCAGAGGGAGAGGCAGAAGCAGGCTCTCCGCTGAGCAGAGAGCCTGATGTGGGGCTCGATCTCGATCCCAGCACCCTGGGATCATGACCTGAGCCAGAAGCGGACACAACCAACTGAGCCACCCAGGCGCCCCTAAAATAAATAAGTACTTTTTAAAAAGAAAATGAATGTGGAATCCTTTCTGTTTAATTATCATGGCAAAGCTTTTATCTTTTACTGCATAAAAGAAAATTATCTCCAGAATGTAGTAAGTATGAACAGGCCATTATTTGGAGTTTTTCTTTTCTTTCTTTCTTTTTCTTTTTCTTTCTTTTTTTTTTTTTTTTTTTAGATTTTATTTATTTATTTCACAGAGAGAGCGAGAGAGCACAAGCAGGGAGGACAGTGCAGAGAGAGAGGGAGAAAGCAGACTCCCTGCCAAGCAGAGAGCCGGATGTGGGGCTGGATCCCAGGACCCTGGGATCATACCTGAGGTGAAGTCAGACGCCTAACCAACTGAGCCACCCAGGCGCCCCGGATCTTTTTTTTCTATGTCTGCAAGTTCATAATGGGAAAATAGTAACCCCCTGATAGAGTGAATGCAGAATTATTAAGATCATAGGTCTTGGACAACATGCTTTATGAAGTAACTTCACTATAACAAATCCTTAAAAGCAGAAGTTGTAACTATGGATCCTCAAAAATTCTAAGCTCTTAGGAACTTAGTAACATCTGTATGCTTAATTATTTTAAAAATATAACAGAAAATAGACTCAAGGAAAATGACTATGAATTGATAGGTAAGGATAAATGATGTGATCAGAGCTGTTTTCAGAAGTTAATACATGCTTTATGTTAAAAAGTTAGGATTAGTTATTTAGTATTTTCAGACTGTACCTTAAACACTTTGGGTACTGAATTGTATTTGTTGAATAAATAATTATGCATTCAACTCAAGAAATGGGAAAAAACTCAAAACAATGAATGAAATGAATGAAATGAATAGATGGAAGGGTCTAATAAAATTAACGGAGATTAATGAAAAAGCAGTAGACAAAATCTAGTTTATTTAAATTTGCTCGAGTAGACTTTATCATGTCCCATCAGAAAAAAAATCTAGTCATAACTCAGTCCATTACTATGAATGAGAAAGGAGCTATAGCGGTAGATGTGATGAAGATATTTGTAATAATAATTTTATTCTATTAAATTTGAAAATTAAGGAAAAGGCATACTTTCCTAGATAAATATGTCACTGAAATTGATTCAATAAGATAGAAATATCTGAAGACATCAATTAACAAAGGACTAACATAGTTACAGATCTTTGTCTTTAGATGTAATTAGATAATTTACAGGTGACACCCGGAGGGATCAGATATCAGCTCGTTATATGAGACTCATATTATCCTGTGAAAAATACCAGAGCAGTGCTTCTCAAACAGGCTACTCTTCCCCTCCCATCTGTAACAATTTTGGTTGTTATAGATTTGAGGAAGGAGGTGTACACTGCAGGTTGCTGTAAATCTGCCATGCCCAGGACAACCCCCAGTCCACCACAAAGGACTACCTGGCTGGAAATTTCAACAGTCTTGTTGTTTAAAAAAACCTGTGTTCAGGGTGCCTGGGTGGCTCAGTGGGTTGGGGCCTCTGCCTTCGGCTTGGGTCATGATCCCAGGGTCCTGGGATCGAGCCCCGCGTTGGGCTCTCTGCTTGGCAGGGAGCCTGCTTCCCCCTCCCTCTCTCTGCCTGCCTCTCTGCCTGCTCACGATCTCTGTCAAATAAATAAATAAAATCTTAAAAAAAAAAAAAACACCTGTGTTCAAGGTCAGCACACTAAGAACAAATACTAGATCAATATCAAATGGAGTATTTTTTGTTCTTTAACATTTGCATAGCTTTCATTTAGGTTTTTCATTCTTATTTTGTATAAATTTTTGGAATACTTTGAGTATTACCATTTATTGGAATATTTTTTCAGTCTTTGGTACCATTTGATGTATATATTTGGGTTTTTTTTTTGATGTATATATTTGTGAAAGAACATGCATGTGTACATGTATAAGTATATTCCATTTAATCATTTATTTTTTTTCCTTGTGGTTTCTTATTTTCATGTCTATCTTAGAAGTATTTCCTACCTCAAGATCAAACACATGAGTATCCTTCTAATAATTTGTTTTCTGTGTAGATTTTAAAAGATTTGGGGGGGTGGGCAATGAAAGACAAGAGTGAAACCATCTCAAGGAGGCCACATGCCCAAGACAGGGCCCAGCACAGGGTTGAATATCATCACCCTGAGATCATGATCTGAGCTGAAATCAAGAGTCGGACACTTAACCAGCTGAGCCACGCAGGCATCCCAGATTTTGAAAGATTTTTAAGCTACTACCTAGAATTAACATTTTAACAATTCTTCTTGATCTGTTCTTCATTTTCACTTTTCTGATTTCACTCTTCTACTACTCGTGCCAGACGGAGTCAGCACCATTACTTTTGTATGTTTTCCACCCGCACCTGTGTATACATACCCATAAACACTGTGCAGCACGTTCCATGGGGTTTATTGTTTATCTTTTTAGCATCTTGCTTTCACTGTGGCATTTTTAGATATTGTTTTGTTTTTATTTTCTTAATTAAATTCAGTATAATTGTTGAATCTATAGGGATTCATGTATTTCAATTCTTTAGAAACCTAAGTCACATAATACTTTTTGCTCATTCTTTTATTTCCCTTTGGAATTCCAGTTAAACATACATTGGGTTTTTGCAGTTTCTTCTCCACTATTTCTTTTTTTTTTCATTTTTTAATCTATTCCCCACCTTTGATGTACTCTATACTTTTTAAAAAAGTGGTTTTGATTTATTTGAGAGAGAGAGAGAGAGCATGAATGGGGGAGAGACAAGCAGACTCTCTGCTGAGCAGGGAGCCTGACTCAGGGCTTGATCCCAGGACCCCAAGACCATGACCCGAGCTGAAATCAAGAGTTGGATGCTCAACCAACTGAGCCACGCAGGCACCCTTTACCTCTGCCATTTCTAAACTCAATGTTTTTAAATTTTTTTGCAGCTTTATCAAATTCTGTAGTATCCATTTTCCCCCATTTATGATCCATCTTAACTTTTGAGTTGGTTTTCTTAGTTCACCAAAAAAAATGCCTCCATTTCTCCTAATTCTTTGACTCATGTTTTTCAAGCCTCTGTCCCGGGCCACAGATACTGAAGAGTGGTCTTTTTGTTTTAGTCATCCACTACAAACTCAACTTGGTTTCCTTTAGTTCCTGAGAACAGATGAAAGAGGTCTTTACCAGACTCTGCTGCCTATTCGGGGTCTGATGATCTTTTTTATTTCTCTGTATGTTTTCATCTGTTAAGTAGAAGAAGGTATAAATATCCTTCCATCTCACAGTGCCTTACATTTAGCAGCGATCTCTGTAGCACTTACCATATACATGTTTCCCTTTGGAGATGAGAAGAGATTGGTTATAGACATGAAAATGGCCATGAGAAGAGATTGGTTATAGACATGAAAATGGCCATGAGAAGAGATTGGTTATAGACATGAAAATGGCCATGAGAAGAGATTGGTTATAGACATGAAAATGGCCATGGCCACAAGTGTAAGTGAGTGCCATTTACTATGTGTGCCCCTTTCCAAAATATTTAAAAATTGAACTTCTTTTCCCTCTTATTTTGAATGGGAGTACGGACCATTGGTGAATGAATTTTATCCTCCCAAATTAATACATTGAAGTCCTAAACCCCAGTGTGACTATATTTGGAAATAGGGCCTTTAGAGAGGTAATTAAGGTTAAACAAAGTAATAAGGATTGGGACTTAATCCACTATGATTATAATTATAAATCCGGGTGTGCTTATAAGATGAACAGAACATGAATATGCACACACAGGAAAGAGGACATGTAAAGACACAGCAAGAAAGTGGCCATCTGGCCATCTGGAAAGGAGAAAGGCTTCCAAATATGCAGACACCTTGATCCTGAATTTCCAGCCTCCATGACTGTGAGAAAATAAATTTCTGTTGTTGAAATTGCCTGGTCTGTGCTATTTGTTATGGTAGCTCTGGCAGATTAGTACAGTGACTTTTCAGGTTATCTGTGAAAGGTAAGGGAAATAATGATCCTGATAGTTGTCAGTTCTTGAAAAGTTTTGGTAAAGCTAGGCCATTTGTGATTAAATAGACCTAAAGGAAGTTAACACAAGAGAAAATAATTGGAGAAAGATTTCCAAGTTCCACATCCTATTTCCTGGGGAAATTGGAAAATAAGGGTGGGTGATACAAAGTGAAAAACTTGAAGAATATGCAATTCTGGCTGAGCATATTTCTGTTTATTGGAGGACATCTTTCTTTAGGTCATGGCTTCTACACATCTGTTGTGTGATAGTGACCACACCATTGCAGGACATGCACTCTGAAAGGTCTGATGTTTGGAACAAGAGTGCACAATGGTGCACGTTTCTGAAAGCTTTTTCCAGCACCGGGATCATTTGTTGAACTGCACGTGGTGACTTTTGTGGCATAGGAAGGAGAACTATTGAGCATTTGCAGGACAAGTATTTTCAAGTTTCTCTTAATTATCTAGGTTACAACACATTCTCTTTGAAACTTTGTGTTGAGGCAATGCCCTGTACTCCATAAATAAGAGTTATTGATAGTTCCTTAGTTTGATTTCTTTTAATCTTCTTTGTGTACCAGGTCAAAAATTGATTGCTGCGGGCCCCTTTACTCCTTTATTATAGTATTATTCTGTTCCAAAGCGAAGCAGTTAAAGGCTGATAAGATAGTAATGCGGGACATAATTTTAAAATTAATTACTCAAAATTAACTCAAAGTGGATTAAGGAATTGAAGCTAAGACCTGAAACTGTAAAATTGAGAAAACATGGGGTGTAAGTTCCTTGACATCAGTATTAGCAATGATTTTTAAAAATTTGACAGCAAAGCAAAGGCAACAAAGTAAAAATAAACAAATGGAACATCAAATTAAAAAGCTGCTCTTTCTCTAATAATAACAAATAAATAAAATATTTTAAAAATGGGCAAATGATCTGAATAGACATAGTCCCAAAGAAGACACACAGATGACCAACAGTATATAAAATATGTTTTGCACAACAGATTATTTCCTTCCATTCCAGAAAGACTTTCGTCGTCACTCTGACCCAAAGAGATTGATTTGTCTTCTGAACTCTACATGTTGGGGTATGACATTTTGTGATTAACCATTCTTATGTGCTATTTTGATTTTGTCTCTAACTAGACCATATGCTTCTGGGTAAGGGTGTCTCAAGCATGTCCAGGTTGTCTGCATGATATACCTACTATTCAATAAAAGAATTTCTGATAAGGGGCGCCTGGGTGGCTCAGTGGGTTAAAGCCTCTGCCTTCGGCTCGGGTCGTGATCTCAGGGTCCTGGGGTCGAGTCCCGCGTTGGGCTCTCTGCTCGGCGGGAGCCTGCTTCCCTCTCTCTCTCTGCCTGCCTCTCTGCCTGCTTGTGATCTCTGTCTGTCAAATAAATAAATAAAACCTTTTAAAAAAAAGAATTTCTGATAAAAAAAATATGTGCTTAACATCTCTAATAAGTAGGGAAATGCAAATCAAAACCACAATGAGATGTCATTTCATACCTTTAAGATGACCATTATCAAAAAATGAAGAGAGAAATGCTGGCATGGATGTGGAGGATGTGGGAAAGGGGAGCCCTGGTACACTCAGTGGGAATGTGAACTGGTACATCCATTGTGGAAAACAGTATGGAGGCTCCTAAAAAATTTAAAATAGGGGTGCCTGGGTGGCTCAGTGGATTAAGCCTCAGCCTTTGGCCCAGGTCATGATCTCAAGGTCCTGGGATCGAGCCCCAAATCGAGCCCCACACCAGGCTTTCTGCTCAGCACGGAGCCTGCTTCCCCCTCTCTCTCTGCCTGCTGCTCTGCCTACTTGTGATCTCTCTCTCTCTCTCTGTCAAATAAATAAAATAAAATCTACTTGTGATCTCTCTCTCTCTCTCTCTCTGTCAGATAAATAAATAAAATCTTTAAGAAAATAAAATCTTTAAGAAAATTTTAAATTTTAAATTTTAAAATAGGACTACCACTTCTGGGTATATATTCTGATGGTTACAAAATCATTATCTTGAACAGATATATGTAACCCTATGTTCATAGCAGCATGGTATAGAAACAATTTGTGTTCATCAATGGATGAAGAGAAATAAGAAAATGGAATATATATTACACACACACACACACACACACACACGTAATAGAATATTTTTCAGCCTTAAAAAAAGAAGGAAATCCTGTCATCTGCAACAGAATGGATAAACCTCAAGCACATTGTACTAAGTGAAATAAGCCAGATAGAGAGAGACAAATACTGCATGGTATCACTTACTGTGGAATCTTTAGGGGAGAAAAAAGTCAAACTCATAGAAGTAGAGTAGAAAAGATATTGTCAGGGGCTGCAAGAAGGGGAAAAAGGAAGGAGTTGGTAAAAGGGTACAAACATTTGGTTATAAGATGAAAAATAAAAAAATAACTCAAAGTGATTTATTTCTATATGATTCCTGATGCAGTTGTGAGAAACTCTTCTTTTAGAGTTATCATTTATTCTTTTATTTATTTAAACTTATATTTAGGCATTTCATTTTGACATTATGGATTTTTAAATTTTCACTAATAAAAGTTAGAAAACTACATAATCATAATCCATTTACAAATACATTATAATTCTATTACTTAATGTCTTCACAATTCTCTAATGTAAAACTTATTTTCCTCACTAATATTTGTTGTTTCCTGTTTTGTTAATTCTTGCCATTCTAACTGGTGTAAGGTGATATTGTGGTTTTGATTTGTATTTCCCTGATGATTAGTGATGTTAAGCATTTTTTCATGTGTCTGTTAGCCATTTGTACATCTTCTTTGGAGAAGCGTCTGTTCATGTTTTCTGCCCAGTTTTTGACTGGGTTATTTGTTTTTTGAGCATTGAGTTTGAAAAGTTCTTTATAGATCTTGGATATCAGCCCTTTATCTTTAATGTCATTTGCAGATATCTTCTCCCATTACTCGGGGTTGCCTCTTTGTTTTGTTGACTGTTCCCTTTGCTATGCAGAAGCTTTTTATCTTGATGAATGTCCAAAAGTTCATTGTTGCCTTTTTTTCCCTTGCCTTTGGAGACCTGTCTTGAAAAGAAGTTGCTGTGGCGGTGTGGAAGAGGTTACTGCCTATGTTCTCCTCTAGAATTTTGATGGATTTCTGTCTCACATTAAGGTATTTCATCTATTTTGAGTTTGTCTTTGTGTATGGTGTAAGAGAATGGTCCAGTTTCATTCTTCTGTATATAGATGTCCAGTTTTCCCAGCACCATTTATTGACGAGACTGTCTTTTTTCCATTGGATATTTTTTCCTGATTTGTCAAAGATTAGTTGACCATAGAGTTGAGGGTCCATTTCTGGAGTCTCTATTCTGTTCCATTGGTCTATGTGTCTGTGCCAATACCATGCTGTCTTGGTGATCCCAGCTTTGTAATATAGTTTTAAGTCAGGCAACGTGGGGCCCCTAGCTTTGTTTTTCTTTTTCGACATTCCCTGGGCGATTTGGGGTCTTCTCTGGTTCCATACAAATTTTAGGATTGTTTGTTCCACTTCCTTGAAAAATGTCAATAGTGTTTTAATAGAGATGGCCTCTGGGCAGTATAGACATTTTAACAATGTTTATTCTTCCAATCCATGGGCAATCAATTTATGTCTTCCTCAGTTTCTTTCATAAGTGTTCTGTAGTTTCTAAACTATAGATCCTTTACAAATTTGGTTAGATTTATTGCAAGGTATCTTATGGCTTTTGTTGCTATTGTAAATGGAACCGATTCCTTAATTTCTTTTTCTACAGTTCCATTGTTAGTGTATAGAAAAGCAACTCATTTCTGTGCATTGTTTTTTTTTTTAAGATTTTGTTTATTTATTTATTTGACAGAGAGATCACAAGTAGACAGAGAGGCAGGCAGAGAGGAGGAAGCAGGCTCCCCGCTGAGCAGAGAGCCCAATGCAGGGCTCGATCCCAGGACCCCAGGATCATGACCTCAGCCAAAGGCAGAGGCTTTAACCCACTGAGCCACCCAGGCGCCCCTCTGTGTATTGATTTTTTTTTAAGATTTTATTTATTTATTTGACAGAGAGAGACATCACAAGTAGGTAGAGAGTCAGGCAGAGAGAGAGGGAAGCAGGCTCCCCGCCAAGCAGAGAGCCCGATGCGGGGCTCAATCCCAGGACCATGACCTGAGCCGAAGGCAGCAGCCCAATCCACTGAGCCCCCCAGGCGCCCCTGTGTATTGATTTTTAACCTGCCATATTACTGAACTGCTGTATGAGTTCTAGTAATTTGGGGGTGGAGTCTTTTGGGTCTTTCCACATAAAGTACCATGTCATCTGTGAAGAGAGAGAGTTTGACTTCTTTGCCCATTTGGATGCCTTTTATTTCTTTTTGTTGTCTGATTGTTGATGCTAAGACATTGTGGTCTGAGAATATGGAGGGAATAATCTCAATCTTTTGGTATTGGTTGAGACCTGATTTGTGACCTAGTATGTGGTCTATTCTGGAGAAAGTTCCATGTGCATTCAAGAAGAATGAGTATTCTGTTGTTTTAGGGTGGAATGTTCTGTATATATCTATGAGGTCCATCTGGTCCAATGTGTCATTCAAAGCTCTTGTTTCTTTGTTGATTTTCTACTTAGATGATTTGTCTGTTACTGAGCATGGTGTGTTAAGATCCCCTACAATTAATGTATTCTTATCAATATGACTCTTTATTTTGTTTTTTGGGGTTTTTTTTTAAAAGATTTTATTTATTTATTTGACAGACAGAGATCACAAGTAGGCAGAGAGGCAGGCAGAGAGAGAGGAAGGGAAGCAGGCTCCCTGCCGAGCAGAGAGCCCAATGTGGGGCTCCATCCCAGGACCCTGGGATCATGACCTGAGCCGAAGGCAGAGGCTTTAACCCACTGAGCCACCCAGGCACCCCATGACTCTTTTTAAAAATTTTTTTAAAGATTTTATTTATTTACTTATTTGATAGAGAGAGATCACAAGTAGGCAGAGAGGCAGGCAGAGAGAGAGAGAGGAGGAAGCAGGCTCCTCGCTTGAGCAGAGAGCCCGATGCGGGGCTCAATCCCAGGACCCTGAGATCATGACCTGAGCTGAAGGCAGAGGCTTTAACCCACTGAGCCACCCAGGCGCCCCCCCATGACTCTTTATTTTGGTTAACAGTTGGCTTATATAGTTGGCTTTTCCCGTGTTGACTCTTTATTTTGGTTAACAGTTGGCTTATATAGTTGGCTTTTCCCGTGTTGGCCACATAAATATTTACAATTGTTAGATCTTCTTGGCGAATATACCCTTTAAGAATGATGTAGTGTCCTTCTGTATCTCTGACTACAGTCTTTAACTTAAAATCTAATTTATCTGATATGAGAATTGCTACCCCAGCTTTCTCTTGAGGCCCATTGACAAGAAAGATGTTTTTTCCTCCCTTCACTTTCAGTCTGATGTATCTTTAGGTTCAAAAATGTGTCTCTTGTAGACAGCATATGGACAGGTCCTGTCGTTTTATCTAGTCTGCACCCTGTGCTGTTTTATGAGAGCATTTAGGCTGTTCATGTTGAGAATTATTAGTGAAAGATAAATTTTTATTGACATCATGTTGCCTGTGAAGTCCTTGTTTCTATAGATTGTCTCTGTAAGTTTCTGTTCTATGTCATTCTTGGGTCCTTTCTTCTTTTTTAGACCCCCCCATTAATATTTCTTGTAGTGCCAGCTTGGTGGTCACATAATCTTTTCAACCTTGCCGGTCTTAGAAGCTCTTTATCTCTCCATCCATTCTGAATGTCGGCCTTGCCAGATAAAGTATTCTTGGCTGCATGTTCTTCTCATTTAGTACACTGCATATGTCTTGCCAGCCCTTTCTGGCTTTCCAGGTTTCTGTGGACAAGTCTGACATTATTCTGATGATGCTTCCTCTGTACATAAGTACACTCTTCCCCCTAGCTGCCCTTAAGATGTCTTCTCTGAATTTATGACTTGTGAATTTCACAGTAATGTTCCTGGGGTCTCTTTACCCTTGTTGATCTTGGGGGGTGTCCTCTCTGCCTCTATGACATGAACATTTTTTCCACTTCCCAGATTAGGGAAATTTTCTTCTAGGATTTGGTCAACTATATCTTCTAGCCCTCTTTCTCCCTCCACCCCCTCAAGGATCCCAATAATTCTGACATTGGAACATTTCATGGCATCATTTATTTCCCTAATTCTTTTTCATGGCTTCTAAGCTGTTTGTTCCAAGCCTCCTCCTGGTCCTTCTTTTCTATCAGTTTGTCTTCTAGATCACTAATTTGATCTTCTGCCTCATTTATCCTAGCTGTTAGAGTATTTAGATTAGATTCAATGTCATTGATAGCATTTTTAAGTTCTGCCATATCAGCTCTCATTTCCACCCTTAGAGATTCTATGTTGCCACTAATGTTCTTCTCCAACCTAGCCATTGCCTGGATAATTATTAGCCTGAATTCTATTTCTGACATATTGTTTAATTCCATATCCAATAGTTCTGTGGCAGAGGTCACAGCCTCTGAATTTTTCCTCTGTTCAGTGTTCCTTCTCTTAGTCATTTTGGTGAGAAGTGGTTGAGGGGATGTATAACTGAATATATAACCACGATCCAGGCAAGGTGCACCATACTAATGGGACTACTGGCTGGCTCAGCTGATGGAGCATGTGATTCCTGATCTCAGGGTAGTGAGTTCAAGTCCCACGTTGGATGTAGAGCTTACCAGCGACACCAAACACCACACACGCATGCACACTAACAGTTGAGAGGATTCTAAATATGCATATATTTGGCTGCTTGAAGTTATTTAATGGCTCACTCATGCTCTTTTATAGAATTTTTCTCTTTCATATTAGGTAAGCCTCTATTGCTTTACTTTCAGGTTCACTAGTCATTTCTTCTACAATGTGTAATTCACCACTAAACCCATCCATTGTATTTTTCAGCTCAAACATTTCAGTTTACAACTCTAGAAATTGAAGTTCAGTGCCTAAAAATATATTATATGCCTGTCCCTACTTCAGTTTTCAACATTTGAAATATTGTTATCATTTGCTAAATGTTTTCTGCTAATAATAAATTTGTCATTTCTGGGTTAATTTTCATAAAATCATTCTCATCATTGTATTCTTTTTCCCCCTGCCTCTTTGAATGAACACTGCACATTGCATTTTACCTTGATTGCTGGATTTTGTATTCCTCTAAACATTCTTGAGCTTTGTTCTGGGGTCAAATTAAGTTACTTGAAAATAATTTCATCCTTTTATGATTTTTTAGGAGAATCCAGAGGATTACTACTCTTTTTACTGACCAGTCCCAACCCCACTATTAAGACATTGCTGAATAGTCTCACCAATACATCATGAATTATGAACTGTGACTGGTGGGAGCAGATATTGTTCCTGGCTTTGTGTGAGTGCTGGGTATGGTTCCCTTCAAAACACTGAGTGGTTTTTGTTTTGTTTTGTCTTGCCAGGTTCTGGTAGTTTCCCATATGCTGATTAGTACTCTGTCAAACACTCAAAGGTGACCTGAAGATCTTAGAATTCCCTCACTCTAGTTCTTTCTCTCTTCTTTAGTACTCCTCTGGACAGCCGTTGCCTTGATTACTCCTCTCAACTATGTCTCCTCAATTCAGAGAGTCTGCTGAGCTCTGTCTCACTTCTTTACTGTGCCACATACTATAATCTCTCTTAAGGCAGTAAGATGAGGCATTCATAGGGTTTTGTTTTCTGTTCCTCTTGAATCACTGTTCTTCATTGCCTAATATGCAGAAATATTCCCAAAAAAAATCATTTTCCTCCCTCCCTCCCTTCTTCCCCCCTTCCTTCTTTCATTTCTATCTTGGTTGTTTCAGGAGGGAGAGTAAAAGAAGTTTCTATTACTCCATCTTAGCTGAATGAAGAACCTCAGAGCATTGGCACATTTAAAGCAATTTTTGGTGGATATAAAATTCTAGCCTTATCATTTCTTCTAGTACTTTAAAAATGTCTTCCAGTTATCTTACTGCTTTCATAGTTTCTGGTGGTCTAGGAATTCTTTGTTCCTTTTTTTTTAATGAGTCTTCTTCCTCTGGCTGCTTTATAAAGCGTTCTTTTTTTTTTTTAAAAAGACTTTATTTATTTATTTGACAGGCAGAGATCACAAGTAGGCAGAGAGGCAGGCAGATAGAGAGGGGGGAAGCAGGCTCCCTGCTGGGAGCCCCATGCGGGGCTCGATCCCAGGACCCTGGGATCATGACCCGAGCCGAAAGCAGAGGCTTTAACCCACTGAGCCACCCAGGTGCCCCTAAAGCGTTCTCTTTATTGCTACTTTTGAAAAATTGATTTTGAAGAACCTAGGTAGATTTTCTTTATGTTTATACTGTTTGAGTTCCTTAAAGTAGTCAGATCTGTGGATTTATAGTTTTCATCTAATTTTGAAAATAGCCATTCTCCTTTCAAATATTTTTTCTGATCCCCTTTTCTTTTCTCAAATTCTAGTTACATGCATTTTATATCACTTGATATTGTCTCACAGGCTACTGTTTTTTTTTCTCACACTCTGCCTCATTTTGAATAATTTTTATTTCTTTATTTACAAAATCAATCTCTTCTTTTCTGAACTGTGTAATCTGCTGTAGAAATCATTCACTATTTTCATGTTCCCTAAATTCCTCTTGGTTCTTTTTCTGTGTCTTCAATTTCTCTCTCCATTATAGTCACACTTTCTTCTAATGTTATAAGCTTATTAAATATATTTATAATAGTTGTCTTAACATTTTTGTCTGAAAACTTTATCATCTGTCATTTCTGTTGACCATTTCACTTGATTTAGTTCATGTTTTCCTGCTTCTACCATGTCTAGTAATTTTTGATAGGATGGTGGAAATTATGAATGTTGTTGTTGAATCCTGAATTTGTTAATCTCCCTTAAAGAGTGTTGGATTTTGTTCCCGCATACAGTCAAGTATTTGAAGATAAGACTGATCCTTTCAAGGTGATTATTATCAAATTTTGTTAGGACATATTTAGAATAGTATTTATTGTGAGCTACTTTACGACATATAGTACATCATTAGTTTTTGACATAATGTTCAATGATTCATTAGTTGCATATAACACCCAGTGGTCATCACATCATGTGCCCTTCTTAATGCCCATCACCCAATATTGTGAGCTGCTTTAATTCTGTTACTATGGACTGACCATTTTGGGGTCTTTATTGAGCTGCAGATATTCAGTGAAGTCTCCACACTGGCTGGTCTGAACTCAAACATTTCTTATTACCCTGTGAGCTCTGGAAGTGTTCGGATTAAAGCTTTGATGTCATTCTTTGCCTGGTCTTAATAAACCTTCATCCTATGCATGCATGGTTTAGTACACAGTCTCATGGGGATCACCACATAGATTTCTAGAGCTCTTAGGATAGTTTTTCTCTGGTTCTTTTGGAGTCCATTTTAGTGTCTTTAGCCCTTATCTTTTTGTCTTAACACCTACCTGAGGTAAGAAGTTATTAAATAATAATGGCAGCCATAGAATGAACATTCATTTATATGCCAGATACTCTGCATATGTTACTTCTTATCCATACAGTCATTGAACAGCTTCATTTTTACCCCCAATTTTGGATAGAGGGAATTGAGCTGTAGTTTGGGAGGTTCCCACGACCTCAGGATCAGTGATTCACTAAAAGGACAAAACTCAGAAAAGCTAGTATATTCACAGCTTCAGCTTATTATAGTGAAAGAACACACATTAAAATCAGCAAAGAGAAACACACACAGGGCAAGGCCTAGGAAATTTCCAGTAACAAGTTTCCATTTGTTTTCTTCTAGTGGAATTATATAGAGTGTTCACTTCTCCCAGTAACAATGTGTGACTCCACATATGGAGAACTGACATACAAGAAGCTCACTTAAATCTTGATGTTTGGGGTTTTTGTTGGGGATCAGTTCCATAGGCATGAGTGAGGGGGCACATGGTTGCCTTGTCTCTAGCCTCTCCAGAGGTTAAGCTGATACCACATGGCTCATAGACCCTACCATACATCACACTAAATTACACTATCTGTTATCGTCCAAGGCCCTCAAGTAAACAAAGACACTTATCAGGCAGGATGCTCTAAGGCCTTAGAGGTTACCTTCCATGAACAAAGCAAGAATCTAACATTTCTTTGGGCAGGGTTAACTCTTTACCGCACAGGCCAGTCCCTAATTCTTGGCCTAGTCTTTCTTATAGCAAAATAATCATATTTAGTACAGCAATAGTATCAGTATGAACATGTCTAGCACTTAGAAGATCCAGTGGAGAGTAGACAGTAGGGATAGAGTTAAAGAAAACACTAATCCATCCTGTAAATCATTATCTGTATTTTCATATTTTTCTACTAATTTGATTGTTTCCCCCACTTTAATCCACTATTATTTGTACCTTATGATAATCTTGTACAGATTACTTAACATAGAAATTAGTTGATAGTTAGCTAAATCCATTTCTTCCTCAGGCCATTTTTCCATTAATATTACATCTTAAGGAAGATTTAAGTCAATTTCTTAGTATTATATAACTTATTTACATATGGTAGTTGACTCTTACCAACACCGTGTTACACCATATTGCAGTATGGTCATGGTACAATTTGATTACAGGAAAAAAAAAAGAATTTCGGTGGTATTTGGTATGCCTTCTTAACAGAATCAGTCCATGACCATATACCAGATATTACGGAGATGTCATTACAGTTGGCCATAATTCAGTTATTTCCAGGTTCCAATTCAGTTGGGGATGAAGCTAAATACCCTGTTTCAGTTTACAGCCTTATAGTGAAACTGGTTTCCATTGTGTACTGTTCTACAGAAGGGCTCACTTTCTTTCTATAGGGACACGGGTGGTATCCATAATAGTTCCTTTCCCTGTTAATTGTACTACAGGATATATTATTTTGAGGGACATCAGTGCTGCAGTGTAAATTACAAGTGCTCCAGAGAATTTTCATATTTGGAGGTCCATACGATTCATGTAGGCATGCCCCATTGAGCAGCGAGGATGGAGGGTCATTGTCCTTGAGTACTTCAGCTTTCATCTGTATTAAGATAGTAAAAAGGTGCTGTGGGATGAAGAAACAAGCACTTTCCAACAGGGGGCCCTATCATTATCCAAGATTTTTTGAGTCTTCCTGATGCTATTAGTTTCATAG
Organism: Mellivora capensis; assembly: GCA_004024625.1. Classification (NCBI taxonomy): domain Eukaryota; kingdom Metazoa; phylum Chordata; class Mammalia; order Carnivora; family Mustelidae; genus Mellivora; species Mellivora capensis. The sequence goes on along the minus strand of PISX010018030.1, from coordinate 26,376 downwards.
GGTTGCCATGACAAAGTGCCACAAAAAATCTATTGTCTCACAATTCTGGAGGCCAGGAATCTGAAAGCAACATGGTGGCAGGGTAATTCTCTCTCTGTAGTCTCTAGGAGGAGGATCCCTTCCTGCCCCTTCCTAGCTTGTCGTGTTTGGCAACAATCCTTGGTGTTCCTCTTTGTAGATTCATCACTCCAACCTCTGCTTCCATCATCACATGATGTTCAGTTCTCTGTCTCTTCTCCTCTTCTTATAAGGACACTAGTCACATTGGATTAGTGCTCATCCAAGTGACCTCATCTTAACTTGAGTACATTTGCCTAGACCCTACTTCCATATAGGTTTACACTGACAGTTACCAAAGTTAGGAGTTCAACATATCTTTTTGGAAGACAGAATTCAACCCATAACCGATCCTACAGTTTTGTCATCTTTCCAGACTGACTTCCATCCTCTACCTTCCTCCTGGAAGATAATTCCCTCTACTCTAATCTGCTTATTATGATTAATACATCTTTTTTCTTCTGAATTCTATACCTTAAGAAGAGTGAATTCAACTTGTCCCGTGATGCCTAGACTGGAATCTGTCTCCCCTAAAGCCTCTGTCTTTGGGCCAGTTTTGTTTAACCTGCCATGCATATTGTTGCCATCATGTAATAATGGCTTGACTGTGGTTAGGATATATGTTTGTATCTGAAGATGTTAGGTCCTGCATGCTAGGGTTAGATAAGTGGTAGTCACACCTATGTGTAATTTAATTTGTGTATGCCATAAGGCTTCCCATAGCCTTCCTCGTCTTAGGAGTCTTAGGAGGTGGAGCTTTCCTCAGGGAAATTCAGACCCACCATATAACGACTATGGTTTTAATTTTAAATTCAGAAACACACTGTATTTTTCTATTTTATCTGTTTTCATGCACAAAACAAGGGTGATACGTATTTGTGCAGAGCACACCATGGCAAGTCAAATGTGCCACTGCTGTACTTTGTCCATGATAACCAGGGACTCTTGAAAGCATTTGGTTATGGAAATTTATAGTTATGCAAGTGATCAGTCTTTCAGGAGTTGTACACCACATGGTAAACCCCAATTTTGCCAGAAAGGTAAAGACACAGTCCACTCATTCAGGCCCTTAGGAATCCTAATGTAAAGGTTTAAAGGTGCCATTATAGTTCTTGCTTAAGGATCATCCCTGCTTCCAACAAAGAGTTGTAGGACTTGTCCCAGACTCATTACATCAGGTAGGAACAAAGAAAGTTGAGGTGATGGAATGTAATCATAGACACCCAGAGCTGCAAGTATCAATCAAATTTCATATACTTTCCAGCTTTGTGTAGGGCCTTCCTCCAGCATCTCTGCATTGCTTCTGCCCCCCAACCTCCACTAATTTCATGCACACAGGTGACCACTTCAAGTGAGCTTATGAAGATATCCATTTGAGAGCGTCTGTCCACACCAGCACTCTAGCTTCTAACAGGGCATTACTTAATGTAGTAATCTCTTTTCTCATCAGTGATTTCATTCTATCAAACTAATAATCTGTGTGGGCTTGGGTAATCTTAGTTGGTTCTAGGACAGGTTTATATGCCTTCTGTTCTAAAATCATAGGTAGGTGAAATATTCCCCAGTCAGATATAATATCTACTTCTATAATGTAGTCAGATAAATAAGATACAGACAATTCATATAAAAATCTGTTGAAATTTTCCAATTTTTACCCAAACTGTCACCTTAATACCATCAAACACAGCATTCCCACATCTTCCCAACCTAAACGTAGCTCCCCTTAGGACTTCACCAACAGGTTTTGGATCACAGGCTCATGCCAATGACAGTTCCCAAAAAAGTCTCTCCTTCACTCCCTGTCCATTTTCCCACTCCTGTGTATATGGTCTTTGGATCTACAACTGGGGGTTAGGCCAAAGGGTGCTGGCCCTTTTGTCAATCCGTATACTGATTAGATTGTAAGAGCATCACGCAAAGTCAGGTTTCTCATTGTTACTCTGCCTTCTACCTTTTGTTGTTGTTGTTGTTGTTACATAAATTAACCCATTTATTATAGGCTAGCAATGTTTCGAATTGTGGAGCTTCTACTGGTCTTTCAACTCCTTCAGTCTTCTGATGGCAGACTTTACTGTGATGGCAGAAGTGGTGTTGTAGGTCCAGGCACCACCAGTGGTGGTTTTCATGCAGGAGCCACAATGCCAGATCCCCACAGCTCGTTTTGTCATCTTGGTTTTGCCATAGGAGCAAGTGTGCTGGGCATGCTGGCTTACTTCAATCTTCTTCACCATTTTCCTGAGGGAGGCACCATAACAGGTCTCGTATTTACTCATGATTCCAACCTTCTTGGTGCGTTTAGCCAGATTGCTGCAAACTATGCCTGAGCCCAGAGACTTCTGCCTTCTAGCTTTTTAAATTATTCCAAACTAGAGTAAATAAAGTAGGTCTGTGTAGGACTTTCAAAGTTGGGGACTAGCCAGTGATTAGATTTCATCATATCAACATCATCCTCCCCTCCACCATGAGATTCTTCTCAAATAGCACATCACTTCTGTGGTACACTTGCCAAAATGCATAACCTTAACCTAAGACATGGGCCATTCTCTTAAGTGACCAGTTTTCTTCAAAAACGTCAAGGTCATTAAAACAAAAACTGTCATAGATTTGAGGATATTGAGCAGAACAATTGAATGCAATGTGTGATTATGGATTAGATTGTGGACTAGCAAATTATATTAGCAGGAAAACTGGCAAAAGTGGAGTAGGGTCTGTAAATTGGTTTTTCATATTCTATCAATGTTATTTTCCTCATTGTGATAGCATGTGTCACATAACATGTGAACATTAGTGGAGCTGGGTGAAGGGTATATGGGAATTCTCATACTATTTTTTAATAGTATATTAAATATTAAATATTAAATATTAAATAAATAATAAGCTAAGAGCCTGAGACCTGTAAGGGAGGTGAAAATCTTTTTTTTTAAAGATTTTATTTATTTATATGACAGAGATTACAAGTAGGCAAGAGAGGCAGGCAGGGAGAGAGAGAGGAGGAAGCAGGCTCTCCGCGGAGCAGAGAGCCCGATGTGGGGCTCAATCCCAGGACCCTGGGATCATGACCTGAGCCGAAAGCAGAGGCTTTAACCCACTGAGCCACCCAGGTGCCCCAGGGAGGTGAAAATCTTAATAAATGCCTTGTTGGAAGCTCTGTATTATGTATTTTAAAAATGAAATGAATGCCTTAGTCATTATAAATATGCAGAATTCTGAAGGCGGTAAGGAGTGTCTTGGTGAGACCTTGTCTTCTGGCTTTAGTATGTGCAGAGATATGTGTGGCCTTCACTTATATTTGGGTATCTGTGAGGCAAGAGATTCCCAGAGTTTGTTACCCCAAAGAGGACAGCTATGTATAAGGCATTGTTGCTGCCATTGGTTGGACCAGATGACCAAACCTTTGTCAGTGGCCAAAGAGTCCATAAAAATATGCAGATGGGGCCAATTGTTAGCCAAGCCATTGAATCCTAAAATGACTACCTGAGGTTTAGCTAACTGTGCTGACCCTTGTGTCCATCTTTGATCATGAACATCTGGGTTAAGGGATGAAAAGCATCCTTTCCTGCAAACTCCACATGTGATGATGGTGACATTCACAAAATATACAACTTACTTTGCTGTTTGCTCAGATTATCCTAAGCAGGTCCCCAGGTAGTCAAGGGGTCTAGGTAAGGGGTGGCCTCCTCCAGCATCTGGGAAGAAACTGAGGGTGAGGAAACCATTCTGCTACAGGTGGGATATGCCAGAGGTCCCAAGTCTGGCTCCATATTCTGGCAAGGAGGCCTTGATAGTGGTGCCAAAGTGCTGCTTCCATGATGCGATCCTATTTGGGTATAAAGAATCAAAGACTCTTTGTGAGAGCCTCTATTTCCAAAAAAGCCGTGGATGTGACCAGCAGTTGCTGCCCTAATGGCATGTAGTGTGGGGCTAAGGAGGGCAGTGTCTTGCATCAGAAGCTAATAGGCAACTTATTGCCATTGTGATGGTCCAGAGACTAAGAGGCATGAAAAGAGTTGGTTAAACCTCAACAGTGAAGGACTCTCTTGGGGGTACTTAATGGGAGGGTCTGTATTGCAATTTTAACAGATTTTAGAGCCTTTTTTTAGGTGGGACCCCATTCAGGTTGGACTGACCTGCAGCTAACAATGTAAATGGACTTAAGTAAAATTAGTAAATGAGGAATACATTACCTCCAGAACCCAAGAAGACACAAAAGATATTGGGCTTGTTTTAACACTCCAGGTGTTCAGAATCAATAGCCGTGTCTTGACAGTGTCAGTGATGGAGAAGCCAATGGCTAGCCTCATAATTTTAGGAACTTAATTGAGGTAGTTGGGCATACTGTTCTGTCTAGACAATGGCCCATTTCCTTTCATTGACCTCCTTTGTGAGTGTCTGTATGTCCTGAATGTGTGTCAGATGAGTCTCCTCAGAGGAGGGTGGCTTCACTATAATGTCCATATCTGTGTCCCTAAAAAGAGATGGATGCAGTTGATCTTGCCTAGAAAGATTGATTGCACGTGATGTCAAGGCTACTGAGGTGCTCCAAGGGTAGTCTGGTTAAGGTGTATCATGGCCCTAGGGATGAAGGCAAACTACAACTGAGAGGCTATTGAAACAGGCACTAAACACATATTAGCCAAATCGGTAACAGTGAAATATTGATTAGCTGCTGCCTGGATAGTCAGTCATTTCAATATTATTGGGTTTGTGAACCTTATTGGATGGGACCAGGGCACTGAAGTTGAGGTAATTCACCAGGAGATGCCATGCATATTTTCCTAGTTTAAGAACAGGCCAAAGTTGGAAATGGAGAAGTGTGGGGGAGGGGGCATTCCCCGTCCTCTAAATAGGTCTTATATAATGGGTTTCAATCCTTGAAGGCCCTTTTTAATTTACAGTGGACCACTGTGACTGGCAGAATAATGGCCCCCTACAGATGTTTACATCCTAATCCCCAGAAGCTTGAATATGCTATTTAGGTGGCAAAAGGGAATTTTGCAGCTGTGATTAAATTAAGATTTGAGCTGGAAAGATGAGCCTGGATTATCTGGATGGGCCCAATGTAATCTAATCACTAGGCCTTTATAAGAGAGGGAGGTAAGAAGTCAGTCAGGAGAGATTTGAAGCCATGGCTGCTGGTTTAGAAGGTGAAAGGAGGGGCCATGAGTAGAGCAATGTAGGCAGCCACCAGAAGGTAGAAAAGGTAAGGAAAACGATTCTCTCCTAGAGCCTCCAGAGATGATGCAGTCCTGTCCGGGCATTGATTTTAGCTCAGTGAAGAACACTTAGGACTTCTAATGTCCAGAAGAGATAGTAAATTTTTTTTAAGCCATTTGTTTTAAGCCATTATGTTTCTAGTAATTTGTTACAACACTAATAGGAAACTAATATAGCTGTATTAATTGTCTTAACTGGAGGAGAAAATACATGTTTCTATTCTGCCAAGTCTTTACAAATGGCAGTTTAAATATACTACTTATTGGGTTGGAACATCTATGCCCATTATGGGATGTTTTAGGGCAGTGCATGCTATGACCATGAGGAATTAAAAAGACAATACCTTTTTTTTTTTTTAAGATTTTATTTATTTATTTATTTATTTGACAGGTAGAGATCATAAGTAGGCAGAGAGGCAGGCAGAGAGAGAGAGGGAGAAGCAGGCTCTTTGCTGAGCAGAGAGCCTGATGTGGGGCTCGATCCCAGGACCCTGAGATCATGACCTGAGCCGAAGGCAGAGGCTTTAACCCACTGAGCCACCCAGATGCCCCCAAAAGACAATACTTTTAATGGCTAAGATGTGGCATACCTTTTTGTCTTCTATTTTATGTTCAATAACTCTCCTAAAATTATATAAAGTACTTTGTTTTAATCTAGAGGGAACTCCAGGTAGTATGAGCCCTAGCATTAAGACTATGAAAATTTGCCAGTTGGTACACTCTGGAAGATGTAAAATTAATTCAGACCTATGTTGTAAAAGTGTAAAAGTCAGTCAAAACTCTTCTTTTTGTTGTATAAACTTTTAGTAGATTTAGATTTCTAATTGGGTGAATACATGGACTTCTCTTTCAACTTTTTTGCTTCCTTCCCTCATAATTCTGTTTTACCCCTCCCCCCTTTTTTTGGTGCTACTGCTCTTGTTTATAGGTTTTCTCCTTTTTGAGAGTTCCAGATAAGAGCTGTCAATGTTAGGGTCCTCCCCCATGTGAACAGTTGAACTAATGAGGGTTGTTTCCCCTATAACCTGGATCAGGAGCATTTTTTGACACAGGCATGGGCAGCAACAGCAAAACTGCTATACAGTCACAGCTCTCCTTCTACAGAAGCAGCCAGCTGTTGGGCTCCTGTGTTGCACAGGCTATCAGTCTTTCCCCTGAGCACTCACAAGAGAAGCCAGTGTGTGCTTGAGACACAACTGATGGTAACAGGGTAAGTCTTTCCTCTGAGCTTGGTTGGCATCAGTCATAGCTAATGTCATGAGACACATAATTCAATCTGAGACACACCAGTAAGTCCAGGCTGAAATATGTGACCAGGGTCACTTTAAGGAGGGCCCAGTCCCTCAGACAGGTTTCTCAATGCCAATTATAACTTATAACTTTGGTTTGTTTCATCTATGACAGAGGCTCACAAGACCTGGCAAATGTAGCAAAGGGTTGCACAAGGTAAAGTGCAAGCATGCTAGAAGGTAGCACACCAAAGCAAGAGTATCTTAGTGGTGGTGGTTACCCTCTACACATCCTGGGCACAGTGCCAGTTAATTATTGTGGTCACTCTAAAGGCAGGACAGACCCCTACCCAAACTTTTATTTGTATGTCAAGACTGATGTTACCACACACACATTAATGGAGTGTGAAGAGACTTATTAGTCATTAGGCTTTCAGTGGTGGGGGGCAGACAAGGTAGACTCCCACCAGCTCTAAAGATTGCTTGGGAGTACAAGGATGAGTGACTGGCTCTGGCTTTTGTGGTTATGGATGGGGTCAGGGTGAAGGTTTTGTGTGTGGGCCAGGGTAGACTCTTTGTTATAAATATATTCTTTGTTACTCCATTTACACAAAATTCTAGGAAATGCAAAACAATACATAGCGACAGAAAACAGATCAGTGACTGCCTGATGGGAAAGGGAAGGATGAAGAGTAATGGGAAACAGGTATTACAAAGGGGCCTCCCAAAACTTTTGGGATTGATAGGTATATTGATGTTCTTGATCGTGGTGATGATTTCATGGATATATGGATGTTTGTATCACAATTTATTAACAGAGACAAAGACTTGACAGCATACTCTGTTGGTCAGACTGTAGTGTGACATACTCTGGTACACTGCAGTGGAAATAGATGATGGTACAGCAGCCCTCAAGAGGACAATCTGGCAGTTTCTAATAAAATTACATGGAATGAATAGGTCATGGGAATAAAGGCACAGGATAGAGAATATAGTCAATGATACTGTAATAGCATATGGGGACAGATGGTAGTCACACTTGTAGTGAACATATAGACTTGTTGAATCAATATGTTATACACCTGAAACTACTAACATTGTGTGTCAACTATGCTCAAATTAAAAAATTTTTAAAAACATGTAAAATATAACCAAACCTTAAAATGATTATTAAATACCTCAGACTTGTTAAGGATTTAAAAAAATAATGTAACAAAAACATATGTACCTATCACCATGATTAAGAAATAAAACACCAAAAAGAACAGTTGAAGACAAGAGTAGAAGGAATAGGGCATAAAACACTGTAACTATAAAAAATCTGACAAATTTGGCTGTATTAAAAATTAAGGACTTGTGTTTCTCTGGATACCATGTAGAGTATTAAAAGTCAGACAACCCAATGTTATCTGACTCAAGCACTTTACAAAGATATATGTTTTCCAATAAACACACGAAAAGGTGCTTATTAGTCATCAGAGAATGTCAATTAAAACCAAAATTAGGGGGCACCTGGGTGGCTCAGTGGGTTAAGCCTCTGCCTTCAGCTCAGGTCATGATATCAGGGTCCTGGGATCGAGCCCCGCATCAGGAATCTCTGCTCAGCAGGGAGCCTGCTTCCCCCTGCCCCTCTGCCTGCCTGTGAGCTCTCTGTCCAATAAATGAATAAAATCTTAAAAAAAAAAAAAAAAAGAGAGAAAACCCAAATTAGATATCACTATGTATTTACCAGGATGACTTAAAAAGCCTGATTATACCAAATGCTGGTAAGGATGTTGCACAACTAGAAGCTGGAGGCACGGGCACACGCCGCACACACGCGCCCCACACCCCAACCCTCAGGCGCGGCAGAGGGATACAGGCGCCCTCCCAACACCGGGTGCCGCACACACGAGCATCACGCTTACGCCACCGACCGCTCGCAGTCCCGAGGCTCCCACCCGGTCGTCCTGCCCAGGATGCGGGAAGCCCCCGCTTTTAGCGTCCTCTGGGTGCAGTCAGGAACGACTCACACTGCCCTGCGGATCTGACCGGCTTGTGCCCCAGAATCCTTAGCCCACAGAGGCCGAATTTTCCCGCCAACCCCAAAAGAAGCGCCCAAACCGCGGGGAACTGCAGGATGCAGTGCCGGCTCAGTGACTCAGACACCGAGGCCGGTACCTACAGGCCTGCCAGCACCAAGTCTACTCTCAGATGCGGCAACCAAGCGGGGCCGCACAAGTCCCAGATAGTTATGGTGGAAACGCCTTTCCGGGCCGGCCCACTTCCCGGGGCGCCAAGCGTTGCACAGCCCCTCACACCAAAAACACCAGGGAAACGTCGAGCAGAGCCGTAAAAGTAGCGAGATGGACGGGAGAGACGCTCGGCTCGTGCGGCAGGGACTCCTGGGAAGTGTCGCGCAGAGCCGTAAAAGCAGCGAGATGGACGGGAGAGACGCTCGGCTCGTGCGGCAGGGACTCCTGGGAAGTGTCGCGCAGAGCCGTAAAAGCAGCGGGTCGGGGCGTTCGGGCCGTGGGGCAGGGACTCCTGGGAAATGCCGCGCAGAGCCGTAAAAGCAGCGGGTGGACGAGCGAGATTCTCGGCTCGTGAGGCAGGGACTGAGAAATGCGCGGTTTAAAAGCTGCTGGATCCACAAGGTAGGTGGTCGTCCTGTTCCTCAGTGTCTGGCAGCGCGGGGGAAGGGGCACGGGGGGAGGGCCGCAGTAACTTCGCCTGCTCGCTCCTGCGGAATCCTGAGAGTTCCGCCGAAGCTCGCAGTTGTCCGAGTTCACACAGAAGTGCACATGATTTAGGCGTTGTTGGTGGCGGTTAGTGTTGGTGGAACGAGGACATGGGAGTTGGGTGGGTGAAGGGGCGGCATCTGCCAGTTGGGGAGGGGACTAATTGTGTTCTGAGCTTGGGGCAGTAGGAATATGCAGTTCGGGTAGGATTGTGCTGAGGGAAGCGTCCGTGTGGTTCCGGTGACAGTGTTTGGGGTGCTGGATGAATAGGCATCTACGAGGATGCAGGGTGGGGTGCTGTGACTCTGAGGAGGTGTGTCCTCTGGAAGAGGAGGTTTGTGAGTGAGTGAGAGCCATAAACTGCTGATGTTCCTCTTTGATCAGTATTTCTCATGTGGAGAGGCAGAAATCATTTAAAGTAGATCCAGACAGACGATTATTTTGGCATGCATGCAAGATCCGAATTCGTTTTTAAACAAGAAAGAATATTTGAAAAGAATATTTTGCTTCTGGGTGCCTATGTTTGCCAAATCTCTGAGGGAAGATGTTCATTCTCTTCTTTAGTGGATAGTTGAGCGGGGGGGGGGGGTTCGGGGGAATTGGCCCAAATTTGCCAGCTTTGGGCCAAAATAAAGCAGTAAAGTTCACCAGGCAATGTCCTGAATTGCTCAGAATTGAGGAATGCGGCACGTGTCAGTGTTTGTACTCATTTTCTGAAGAGAAAACATTGGCTTAAAGTAAAATTTAAGGCTGAATACAATTGGACATCGAGGCTTGACCAGTTTATTCTGATCAGAGATCACTTAAAACGATTCTTTGCAGGTTTTGTTTCCATTTATTTCACCATCATCATTTTTCATGTGATTATAAATATTAGGATCCAGTAGGATAGCTGGGGATAAAATTAAGCTGATGGCATTATTAAAAGGATAGTTTAAGGATGTAATGGAAATAAAGATCCCCTTTTCCACTATGCGATAGACACTAATAAGAATAGAAATAAACAACATGAAGTAAACAAGACCTATTTTAGAAGAAATATGAACGTGCTAGAAAAATGTAAACCTTAAGTGGACAATCTAATTGTAGATGGGGAGACTAAACATCAGCTATCAGTTCACAGGACCAAAAAATAAATCAGGGTCTAAAACAGCAAGCATAAAGTCGACTTTGTGCACAAATCTTGATTTTTAACACTCTGATAGACATCTTCTCAAGCACATGTGAAACATTCACAGAACTAATAATACAGATTTCAAAGAAAAAAGTAATTTCCTTAAAGTAAAAATAAAACAGTATTCTTTTATAGTGGAGCAAAACTAGAAATTAATTTTTCAAATGACATACACCTGGAATTTAAAAAGCTAACAAAAAAACTCGTTCAAAGAAAAAATGCAAAGTAATACTGCAAATTTTAAAAGAAAATTGATGGGGCGCCTGGGTGGCTCAGTGGGTTAAAGCCTCTGCCTTCTGCTTGGGTCATGATCTCAGGGTCCTGGGATGGAGCCCCACATCCCGCTCTCTGCTCAGCGGGGAGCCTGCTTCCACCTCTCTCTGCCTGCCTCTCTGCCTACTTGTGATCTCTGTCTGTCAAATAAATAAAATCTTAAAAAAAATAAAAAAATTGATAAAGCACAATGTCAGAAACTATAATATACAATTAAAGCAATTAAATGAAATTTTATAGCCTTAAAATTCTTTTTTTTTTTTTTTTTTTTTTAAAGATATTGTTTATTTGACAGAGAAAGACACAGCGAGAGAGGAACACAGGCAGGGGTAATGGGAGAGAGAGAAGCAGGCCTTCCGCTGAGCACGGAGCCTGATGCGGGGCTCAATCCCAGGATGCTAGTATCATGACCTGAGCTGATGGCAGATGCTTAACAACTGAGCCACCCAGGTGTCCCTATAGCCTTAAATTCTTAAGACAATAAGAGAATTAAATAGTCAACTAAGAAGAAAAAAACTAGCAAGTCAAAACAAGCAGAAGGGAATAAATTGTAAAAGTAAATTTCAAAATTAATAAAACTTAAGAGTAATGAAAACTATATAAGTGAATAAGTAAATAAATCAAGTGCAATAAAAACCCAAGTAGTCAAGCCATTCACTGCAAATCAAGAAAAAAATGAAAAAATGAAGAAAAATTTAAAACGTGACTAGGAAAAATAACTGAAAGAGGGAATTTTAACAGTAGACAATTTCCACAATTCTTTATTTGAAAAAAAAAAAAAAAAGATTTATATCTTTAATTGGGGCAGGGAGGGGAGAGAGAGTCCCAGGCAGACCCTCTGCGGATCTGACATGGGGCTCAGTCCCATGACCCTAAGCTCATGACCTAAGCTGAAATCAAGAATTGAAAGTTTAACCAACTCTTAACCCAGCCACCCCTATTTTCACAATTCTGTGTAAAATAATAAGAGAGTAAAAATAATTAATAAAGCTTTGATAAATTAATAGATTCCTATGAAAATACATTTATTAAAAGTGACAAGTTATAAAAAGCATAAATTTATAAACAAATTTTATTAGAGGAAATGAAGAAATTTTACTCTCTCACAAAACAGCATCAGTCATAGAAAGTTTCACAGAAGAATTCTACCAAAAAGATGGAAGGTTTCAAGTTAGTAAATGGAACATGTATAATATTTGGAACCAAACCTGAAGGAAAGTGTACAAAAAAACTGGACAAAGCTTAGTAATGAATATTGATTAAAAATTTTTAAATATTAGCAGAAACAAACAACATATTATAAATAAAGCCTCACCAGGTTGAATTTATCCAAAAATGCCAGGATGCCTCAGTATTTGGAATTGTCAGTATAACTAATCATAGACCTAGATATGAGGAAAAACTCATAAAATTTATCCCCTAACCACTTGAAAAGATCTTTTACCAAGTCCAACACCCTTTCTTTATTTTTGGGGGGCTTGCACTCATGACCCAACGATCAAGACCTGAGCTGAGATCAAGAGTCTGATACTTAACCAATAGAGCCACCCAGGTCCTCTCAATGCCCATTTATAACTAAAAAAAAAAAATAATAATAATAATAAAAAAATCACTGCAATAGGAATTGATGTATCCCAGAACTAAAACAAGTTTCTTCCTTAATATGTAAAACAATAGAAACATTTTCTTAAGTTCAGAATCAAAGCAAGTATATTAACTTTTTACTGCTGGCATTAGCCAATAAAATCAGTAAGAAGATAATCAGGGTTGTGTAAATTTTAAAAATGAAACTATTTGTAGAAGAAATAAAATACATCTAGAAAGCTCAGGAGTCGATAATTTAAAAAATACTGAATAATGCATTGGGATTTTAAATGAATACACAAAATTAATAGCCTTCATTTAAAAAAAGTTATGACAGTAAGAAAAATCTCAACGTATTAAAATAAAATTTTTTTTTAAATTTTATTTATTTGTCAGAGATGGAGAGAGAGAGAGCGAGCACAGGCAGACAGAGTGGCAGACAGAGGCAGAGGGAGAAGCAGGCTCCCTGCCGAGCAAGGAGCCCGATGTGGGACTCGATACCAGGACGCTGGGATCATGACCTGAGCCGAAGGCAGTTGCCCAACCAACTGAGCCACCCAGGCGTCCCTCAACATATTTTTTAAAAAGATAAAATACTTAGGAGTAGAATGTGAAAGCTGAAAGAAGAAAATTTTATACTAGTCACCAAATAGACTTGGTCAAATGCTGTCATAAAAATATAAGTTCTTTCTAAATTGATATAGAACTTTAAGATAATTCCCCAAACAAACAAACAAGGTTTCATGATGGAGATGAAAGCTGAATTTGCAAAAAAAATTTAACAATAGCCAGCAGATCTTGAAGATGACCGGCAGTGAAGGAGGTTTTGCTAACATACTCTAGATCCTAGATAATTGTAATATTGTAGAATTAGAGCATGAATAGACAGAAAAAGGGAATAAAGTATGAGATCCATAAATGGACTAAAGTATATTTGGATAATGTATACTTAATATGGCATACGAAATCACTAAGGAAAAGAGGAATTCTTTAATAAATGTCATTGTGACAGTGAGATAGCCATTTGGATAAAAGAGAAAATTCAGTCCATACTTTATAATATAAACCAAAACAAATTCCAGATATGTTAAGAAATCTAAATAAAAGAAACAAAACCACACAGTTTCTGGAAGAAAAAGAGAGAATTCCTTTATAACTTGGGTATGGGTAAGGACTTTCTAGTTATTACTCAAACCAAAAGCAGTAAGCAAAGTGATTAAGAAATTTGCATCCAAAAATGTGGGGTAGGGGCACCTGCATGGCTCAGTCAATCGTCTGCCTTCACCTGGGGCCATGATTCTGGGGTCCCGGGATTGAGCCCAGCATCCAGCTCTCCACTTAGTGGAGCATGTTGCTTTTTCCTCTCCACCCTGTGCCCCCTCCCCTCATGTACATTTTCTCTCTCTCTCTCAAATAAACAAAATCTTAAAAAAAAAAATTTAAGAAATGCAACTGATTTAGAAATAATGGTATGGCAAAAACATAAGCAGGACAAGACAGATAATGCATTTGGAATAATATTTGCAATTTACCTCAGATAAAGAGCTAACTCACTAATATATAAAAAGCTTCTTAAAGTTTTTATTTTTTAGTTCAAGTATAATTAACATATAGTGTCATATTAGTTTCAGGTGTTTGATACAGTTATTCAGCAATTCTGTATATTATACTCAGTGCTCATTATAAGTGTACTTTTTTTTTTTTTTAAGATTTTATTTATTTGTCAGAGAGGGAGAGAGTGAGCCAGCACAGGCAGACAGAGTGGCAAGCAGTGGCAGGCAGAGGCAGAGGGAGAAGCAGGCTCCCTGCCAAGCAAGGAGCCCGATGTGGGACTCAATCCCATGTAATCCCATGTAAGATCATGACCTGAGCCGAAGACAGCCGCCCAACCACTGAGCCACCCAGGCGTCCCTATAAGTGTACTCTTAATCCCCTTCACCTGTTTCACCCATCCCTCCCCACCCCCACCCCCAGCCCTGGCAACCACCAGTTCTCTATATTTGAGTCTTTTTCTTTATCTCTTCTTTATTTCTTAAATTCACATAGCAAAGCCATGAGGCTTTTGTCTTTCTCTGACTGTATTTCTCTTCGCTTTATATCCTCTGGACTCATTTGTTGCAGATGGCAAGATTTGATTCTTTTTTTTTAATGGCTGAGTAATATTCCATTATATATATGTACCACATCTTCTTTAGCCGTTCACCAATGGATGGACAGTTGGATTGCTTCCGTATTTTGGCTGTTGTAAATAATGCTGCAGTAAACGTAGGGGTGTGTATATCTTTTAGGATTAGTGTTGTTGTTTTCTTTGGGTAAATAGCCAGTAGTGGAATTACTGGATTATATGGTAGTTCTATTTTTAATTTTTTGAGGAACTTCTGTACTGTTTTCCGTAGTGACTGCATCAGTCTGCATTCCTACCAACAGTGCAGGAGGGTTCCCTCTTCCACACTTGTTTCTGTGTGATTTTAGCCATTAAGAAAGGTATGAGGTGATACTGTAGTTTTGATTTGCATTTCTCTCATGATGAATGATGAGCATCTTCCATATTCTGTTGGCCATCTCTATGTCTTCTTTGGATAAATGTCTGTTCATGTTTCCTGCCCAAAATGGTTTTTTTTTGTTGTTGTTGTTGTTGTCTTTTTTGGTGTTGAGTTGTGTAAATTCTTTATGTGTTTTGGATATTAACCCCTTATCAGGTTTATTCTTTGCAGATATTTTCTTCCATTCAGTAGGTTATCTTTTAGTTTTGTTGGTGGTTTCCTTCACTGTGCAAAAGCTTTTAATTTGAGAGTACAAAGTAGTCCAAATACTTTCATTTTGATTTTATTTCCCTTGGCAAAGGAGACATACTAGAAAAATCTATGACTGATGGCGAAGTGATTACTGCCTATGTTGTCTTCCAGGAATTTTATGGTTTCAGGTCTCATATTTAGGTCCCTACTCCATCTTGAGTTAAATTTTGTTTGTGGTCTAAGAAAGTGGTTCAGTTTCATTCTTTTGTATGAAGCTGTCCTGTTTTCCCAAAACCATTTGTTGAAGAGACTGTCCTTTTTCCATTGTAGAGCCTTGTTTCCTTTGTCGAAGATTATTTGACCACATAACTGTGGGTTTATTTCTGGTCTTTCTGTTTTGTTCCATTGATTTGTGTGTCTGTTTTTGTGCCAGTACCATACTGTTTTGATGACTGCAGCTTTGTATATAACTTGAAGTCCAGAAACGTGATGCCCCAGCTTTGCTTTTCTTTTTCAAAACTGCTTTGGCTATTTGGGGTCTTTTGTGGTTTCTTAAAAATGTTATGATTGTATCTGTGAAAAATGCTCTTGGTATTTTGATAGGGATAGCATTAAGTGTATAAATTGCTTTGGGTTGTATGGACATTTTAACAATTCTTGTTTTTCCAATCTGTGAGCATGGAATTTCTCTTTATTTGTGTCATTTAAAATTTTTTTTCATCAGTGTTTTTTATTTTTAGAGTGCAGACAGGTCTCTTTCACC
The DNA here is from genome assembly GCA_004024625.1 of Mellivora capensis. Lineage (NCBI taxonomy): Eukaryota > Metazoa > Chordata > Mammalia > Carnivora > Mustelidae > Mellivora > Mellivora capensis. Next base: position 10,628 of record PISX010018030.1, on the reverse strand, counting down.
TCCTTGGTTAAATTTATTTGTACATATTTTATTATTTTTGGTTCAGTTGTAAATGGGATTGCTTTCTTAATTTCTGTTTCTGCTATTTCATTATTAAATGTATAGAAATGCAGTATTTCTGTATATTGATTTTGTATTCTATGATTTTATTCAATTCTTTTATCAGTTCTAGTAGTTTTTTGGTGGAGTCATTTGGGTTTTTGGTATATGGATGTCATCTGGAAATGGTGACAGTTTTACTTCTTCCTTACCAATTTGGATGCGTTTTATTGCTGTAGCTAGGACTTCCAGTACTATGTTGAATAAGAGTGGTGAGAGTGGACATCCTTGTCTTGTTCCTTACCTTAGGGGAAGTGCTCTCTGTTTTTCACCATTGCAAATGTTAGCTGTTTCTCAAATATAGATCTGTTACTGAGGTTATGTTCCTCCAAATCTACTTTGTTATGGGTTTTTATCTTGAATGGATTTTTACTTTGTCAGATGCTTTTTTTGCATTTACTGTAATGGACATTATTTTTTTATGATCATGATTTTTATTCTTTGTCTTGTTGATGTGATGTTTCACATTGATTTGCAAATATTAAGCCATCATTGCATCCCAGGAATAAGTCCCATTTGATCCTGGCGAATGATTCTTTGGATGTATTATTGGTTCAGGTTGCTGTTATTTATTGAGGATTTTGCATCTGTAGTCAGAGATATTGGCCTGTAGTTCTTTCTTTTTTGTAGTGTCTTCATCAGAATTAGGGCACTGCTGGCCTCAGAATGCATTTGGAAGCTTCTCTTTCTGTCTTTTTGGAGGTAGTTTGTGAAGAATAGATATTCTTTTTTAAATGGTAGACTTTCCCCACAAAGCCATTTGTTTCTGGGCTTTTATTTGTTGGGTATTATTTGATTACCGATTAGTTTTGTTGCTAGTAATTGATCTGTTCAAATTTTGTTTCTTCCTGATTAAGTTTTGGGAGGTCATGTGTTTCTAGGAATTTACCCATTTCTTCTGAGTTGTTCAATTTGTTTTGTTTTTATTTGTAGTGGTCTTTTGTATTTCTGTGTTATTTCCCATCTTTCATTTCTGATTTTGAGTCCTTCCTGCCCCTCCTCCCCCCTTTGTTGAGTCTGGCTAAAGGTTTATCAATTTTGTTGATGTTTTCAAGGAACCAGGTTCTGGTTTCATTGATCTCTTCTGTTTTTGTGCTGGTGGTGGTTTTCTATTTTGTTTATTTCTGCTCTTGCCTTTATTCTTTCCTTTATTCTACTGGGTTTAGGCTTTGTACTTCTTTTTCTAGTTCTTTTAGGTGTAAGGTTAGGTTGTTTATTTTTTTGTTTTGTTTTGTTTTGCTTTTGAGGTAGGCCTTCATTGCTATAACTCTTAGAACTTTTGCTGCATCCCAAAGATGTTGGGCTAGTTGTATTTTTATTTTCATTTGTCTCCATGTATTTTTTTACTTCCTCTCTGATAATTTTGTTTGACCTATTCATTGTTCAGTAGCTTGTTATTTAACCTCTATGTATATTTGTCATTTTCAGATTTATTTTCTTGTGGTTGATTTCTAGTTTCATAGCATTGTGGTTAGAAAAAATGCATGATACAATTAGTATTTTTGAATTTGTTGAGACATAGTATGTGGCCTAACATGATCTAGGGTGTGTTCTCTATGCACTTGAAAAGACTGTGTACTCTGTCTTAGTATGAAATGTTCTGCATATATCTGTTAGATCCATCTAGTCCAGTGTGTCACAAAGCTAGTATTTCCTTGTTGATTTTCTGTTTCCGTGATCTATCCATTAATGTAAGTGAGGTGTTTTAGTTCCCTACTATTATTGTATTACTATCAATTGTTTGCTTTATGTTTGTTAATAATCATTTATGTACTCTGGTAAGTGTATGTTGGAGGGTGGGAGTCTGCAGGAGAACATGGAGGTGGGGCACAGTGCCAGCAAAGTCTGTGCCAGTCCGCTCTGCGAGGGGAACTGCAGCCCCCTAGGAAGACTGGAGGCTGACATGGAGGGGGTGAGTCTGTAGGACATGGGCATGTGTGCACTGTTAGGAATCTAGAGAGTGTTGAACTGTGCTGGTTCCCATAGGTGTCCCTGTATCTACGCTGGGAGTTTGGATGTTGGATGACACTCATTAGCTCCTTTGCTCTTAGAGACATCTTCCAAAGATTCCTACTCTTTTAGTGCTTGCTCTGAGATTAGTAAGTAAATATTTTTCTTGTATTCCTCAAGTGTTTTTGGAACTGCTGATTCTATGCCATAACTCAGTGGGGCTGTTTGTTGTGCTGTCTCTTTAAGGGCAGAGACTCAGTTTACTTTTACCCTCCTGCTCTCTGAGAGCCTATCCCACTGATTGTTAAGGTTCCAGGTGCTAAGCCCCACTGACTGTAAGACTTGCTAAACCAGTCCCCTCTGGTTTTCAGAGTAAATTGGTATGGGAATTTGTCTTCTTTGGGCGGGTCCCCATGTCTGAGGTGCCTGGAGGGGCATCTGCTCCTCTCTTCTCCATACCTTTGCCATCATTGTGTGGATAGTTCTGTGGGTTTTTTTGGCTCTAGACCACATCTCCACCCTTCCTACCCTCCTCATTGTGGCCTCATGTCTACATTTAACTGTAGAGAGTCTATTCTGCTAGTCTTCAGATCATTTTCTGGGTTATTTATACTGATGGCTGGTGTTACTTAGTTGTATGCATGGGGCAAGGTGAACACAGGATTGTCTATTCCACCATTTCCCCAGAAGTCCTGAAATGCAAATGATTTTTTATGTTGCTTTTGTATTATGCAACTTTATTAAGTTTATTAATTTTTAAAAAAGATTATTTACTTAACAGATCACAGGTAGGCAGAGAGGCAGGCAGAGAGAGAGGGGAAGCAGGCTCCCTGCTGAGCAGAGAGCCTGATGTGGGGCTCATCCCAGGACCCTGAGATCATGACCTGAGCCGAAGGCAGAGGCTTAACCCACTGAGCCACCCAGGTGTCCCAAGTTTATAATTTCTAATAGTCTTTTCAGCAGAGTCTTTAGGATTTTTTGTATTAACATTATGTCACTTGTATATAGAAACTATTTTACTTCTTGTTTTCTAATTTGGATGCCTTTATTTCTTCTTCCCTGATTTCTTTGGCTCAGACTTCCAGTATTATGTTTAAAGGAGTGGCAAGAGTGAGCACTCTTGTCCTAATCTTGTCTTCAGGGAAAAAAAGCTTTTGGCTGTTCAGTTTAGAGTATGCTTGTTTTGCGGACTTGTCATACGTGGCCTTTGTAATTTGTAATTTGAAGTATGGTCTATCTGTGCCCTATTTATTTATTTACTTGACAGAGAAAGAGCATGCCTGCGCAATCACAAGCAGGCAGAGAGGCAGGCAGAGAGAGGGGGGAAACAGGCTCCCTGCTGAGCAGAGAGCCTGTTCCAGGCTTGATCCCAGCACCCTGAGATCATGACCTGAGCTGAGGGTAGAGGCTTAACTCACCGAGCCACGCAGGCGCCCCTTTGTGCCCTATTATTTGAAAGTTGTTTGTTTGTTTGTTTGTTTGTTTTTTAATGAAAGGATGTTGAATTTTGCCCAGTGTTTTTTCTGCATCTGTTGAAATGGGATTTTTAGATTTTGTTCTATTAACACAATGTATCATATTGGTTGATTTGCATATGTTGAACCTTCCTTGTATCCCAGTGATAAATCTTACTGGATTAGGTTATAGGGTGGAAAATACATTGAAAAGATGTGGAGAAATAGTTAAAAGTCATTAAACAGCCCCAGGAGTACAAAAATACACAGCAGTTGTAAAGAATTAGATCTGAGTGTACCACTGTTTTGCTTTTGCACCTTTGTCATCAGTTGGCCATTTTCTTGTGGAACTGTTTCTGGGTTCTTTGCTCTGTGTCTGTCCCTTTTCTAACACCACATTGTCTTGGTTACTGTAGCTACAGAGTTTCTTTTTCAAAATTTTGAAGCTGCTACACTCCTACCATATAGGTTTTAGTATTTGCATATATATGTCTACAAAGATCCTGCTGGGATTTTGTGAAGATTACATTAAATCTGTGGATCGGTTTTGAGGAACTAACATCTTTGCCATGCTGCCTTTCCATGGGTCTTGTTTGAGTACCGTCATTAGTGCTTTATAGTCTGCATACAGATCCTTCACGTATTTTGTTAGATTTAATCCTAATTTGGGGGGAAGCTATTATAAATTTTTTTAAAGCAAGACTTTTTTTTTCAACTGCTAAGTAAATTTTATGTATCTATATCTGTATATATCACATTACATTGTCCATTAAGGCATTGAAAGACCCTTAGATTGTTTCTGTATCTTGGATATTGTAAGTAATGCTATAAACAAAATGGGGATGCAAGTATGTTTTCAAGTTAGTGTTTTGGTTTTCTTTAGATAATACACAGAAGGGGAGTTGCTAGATTATGTGATAGTTCTACTTTTTTTTTTTAAATTTATTAAGAAAACTACATGCTGTTTTCCATTGTGGCTGCACCAATTTACATTCCCACCAATAGTGAGCAGATGTTCCCTTTTTCCAGTGTTCTTGCCAACATATTATTTTATTTTCCTTATAATAGCCATTCTGACAGGTATGAAGTGATAGCTCATTGTGGTTTTGATTTGCATTTTCCTGATGATTCATGACATTGAGAGTCATGTACTTGTTGGCCGTCTTTAAGTCTTTGTATTTATTTATTTATTTATTTAAAAAATTTATTTATTTGACAGAGATTACAAGTAGGCAAGAGAAGCAGGCAGGGAGAGAGAGGAGGAAGCAGGCTCTCCGCGGAGCAGAGAGCCCGATGTGGGGCTCGATCCCAGGACCCCGGGGTCATGACCTGAGCTGAAAGCAGAGGCTTTAACCCACTGAGCCACCCAGGCACCCTAAGTCTTTGTATTTATTATCAAGACTGACATTGAGCTTACTGCTTCTAGGAGTTTTATAGATTTAGGTTCTACATTTAAGTCTTTAAATCTACTTTCAGTTAATTTTTGTGAATAGTGTAATATAGTTGTCCAGTTTCATTTTTCTGTATGTTGCTGTCCTCCTTTCCAAAAACATTGATTTAACAGTGTATTTTCTGTGGGTGCTTGGGTGACTTCGTTGGTTAAGCATCTGCCTACAGCTCAGGTTATGATCCCAGGATCCTGGAATCAAGCCCCATATTGGTCTCCCTGCTTAGCCTCAGCGGAGAGTCTGCTTCTCCCTCTCCTTCTGCCTGCCACTCCCCCTGGTTGTACTCTCTGTCAAATAAATAAATAAATAAAATCTTAAAAAAAAAAATAACAACCAAGATCAGTCTGTATTTCCCCTCAAAATTGTTTATTTCTAGCTCCTTGATCATAAATTAATTGGCTCTTTATGAGAGGGTTAATTTCTGGGCTCTCTGTTGTGTTCCACTGACCTATATGTGCCTGTTTTTATGTCAATACCATACGGTTTGATTACTGTACTTCTACAGTATTCTTTGAAGTCCGGGAGTGTGATATTCCAGATTTGTTGGTTTTTCTCAAGGTTCCTTTGCATATTTGGAGATCATCTGTGGTTCTATACACATTTTAGGATTGCTTATTTCTGTGAAAAATACAGTCGGAATTTTATTAGAGATTGTGTTGAATTTGAAGATTGGTTTGGATAGTATGCATATTTTACAGTTCTTCCAGCCCATGAACATTGAGTATCTTTCCATTTATTTGTCTTCAGTTTATTTCAGCAGTGTCTTATTACAGTTTCAAATGTACAGCTCTTTCACCTTTTTTTTTTTTTTTAAGATTTTATTTATTTGAGGAGAGGAGAGAGAGAGAAAGTTGGGTTTGATCTCACAATGACCTGAGCTAAAATCAAGTCAGATGCTCAACTGAACCATCCAGGTGCCCTGGTCTTTCACCTTCTTAAATTTATCTCTAATTGTATTCACTTTGGTGCAGTTGTAGATGGAACGGTTTTCTTAATTTTTCTGATAGTTCATTATTATGTATAGAACTAACAGGGTTTTTCTGGTATATTGATTTTATATCCTGCAGCTTTCCTGGATTTTTTATTTTGTTTACAGTCTTTAAGGTTGTCTCTATGTAATATGTCATCTAAAAATAGTGACAGTTTTACTTCTTCCTTTCCAGTTTGGAGGCCTGTTATTTCTTTTTCTTGCCTAGTTGCTCTACATGAGACTTTCAATAATATATTGAATAAAAGTGACAAGAGTATTTTTATATTCTCAGTTTTAATAGGATGTTATTTGTAGGCTTGTAACATACATGCTTTATTTTGTTGAGATACATTTCCTCTATACCCACTTGTCATAAATATTGAATTTTTAAAATGTTTTTTCTGCATCTGTTCAGTTGATCATACAATTCTTACTCTGTAAATGAAATTATTTAATTTTCTAATTGTTTATTGCTAGTATATAGAAATAGTTTTTTCCCACTTAAATCCAAGTATCCCATGAGACTTAAACATTTAAGTTTTTTATTTTAATTTCAGTATTGGTAACTACAGTGTTATATTAGTGTCAGGTGTACAATATAGTGATTCAGCTATTCTATACGTTACACAGTGCTTATTATAATAATTGTGATCTTTAATCCTTGTCACCTATTTCACAACCCCCCTCTTCTGCTAACCATCAGTTAGTTCTCTTTAGTTATGAATCTTTTTCTTGGTTTGTCTCTCTTTTTTTTGTTTTCTCCTTTGCTCATTTGTTTTGTTTCTTAAATTCCAAATATGAGTGAAATCATATGGTATTTGTCTTTCTCTGACTTATTTCATTTAGCATTATACTATCTGACTTCATCTATGTTGTTAGAAATGGCTAGATACTCTTTTTTGTGGCTGAGTAATACCCCATCGTGTGTGTGTGTGTGTGTGTGTGCGCGCACGCACGTGTGCGCACGTGCATACACCACTCTTTATCCATTCATCTATGGATGGACACTTGGGCTGCTCCTATAATTTAGCTATTGCAAATAATGTTACTAAACAGGGGTGCATGTATCTCTTCAAATTAGTGTTTTCGTATTTCAGGGGTAAATACCCAGTAGTGCATTTACTGGATCATATAATAATTCTATTTTTAACTTTTTAAAAAATTTATTTATTAGAGAGTGAGAGAGAACATGAACAAGGGGAGGGGTGGAGGGAGAGGGAGAAGCAGACTTCCCACTGAGCAGGAAGCCCAATGTAGGGCACATTCCCAGGACCCTTGACCTGAGCTGAAGGCAGATGCTTAACCAACTGAGCCACTCAGGTGCTCCTCTATTTTTAACTTTTTTGAAGAACCTCCATTCTGTTTTCCATAGTAGTTGCACCAGCTTGCATTTTACCAACAATGTATGAGGGTTCCTCTTTCTCACATGCTTGCCAAGGCTTACTGTTTCTTGTTTTTTTTTGTTTGTTTGTTTTGTTTTTTTTATTTTAGCTCTTCTGACAAGTGTGAAGTGATACCTCATTTTGATTTTGACTTGTATTTTCTTTGATGATAAATGATGTTGAGTGTCTTTTCATGTGTCCATTGGCTATCTGTATGTCTTTGGAGAAATGTCTGTTCATGTTGTCTGCCCATTTTTGGATTTTTTGGGGTGGGTTGTTGAATTGTAGGAGTTGAGTTGATAATTTTCAGTTTATTTTTGTGTGTGGTACAAGGGAATTGTTATTTTTATTTTATTATTATTTTTATTTTTAAGATTTACCCATCCACTTTAAAGAATGGGGGGAGGGGCAGAGTGCGAGGGAAAGAGTATCAGGCAGACTCTGCTGAGCATAGACCTCAGTGCAGGGCTATATTCTCACAACCCTGAATTCATGACCTGAGCTGAAACCAAGAGTCGGACACTTAACTGACTGAGCCACCCAGGCACCCCAGTTTTATTCTTTTACATGTAGCTAGCTGTCCAGTTTTCCTAAGACCATTTGTTAGAAGAAACTGGTTTTTCCCTATTGTGTATTTTTTCCTGCTTTGTTGAAGATTAATTGACTATATAATTGTAGATTTATTTCTGGGCACTCCATTCTGTTCCGTTGATCTATTTGTCTGATTTTGTACTGGTACCATACTGCTTTGACTGCTGCAGCTTTGTATTATATCTTGAACTCTAGGATTGTAATAGCTCCAGTTTGTTCTTTAAGATTGCTTTGGCTGTTTGGGGTCTTTTGTTGGTCCAGCTGAATTTTAGGACTGTTTGCTGTAGTTCTGTGAAAAATGCCGTTGGTATTTTGGTAGGGGTTGTATTAAATTTGTAGACTGCTTTGGGTGTTTTACCTTTTACATTTTAGTGTACCTTTTACATTTAGTGTACCTTTTACATTTACCTTTACATTTTAACCTTGTTTGTTCTTCCAATTCAAGTGCATGGAATGTCTTTTCATTTCTTTGTGTCTCTCTAATTTTTTTTTCATAAGTGTTATAGTTTTCAGAGTACAGATCTTTCACCTCTCTTGTTAAATTCATTCCTTGGTATTTATTTTATTTTATCTTATTATTTTTTTGGTGTAATTGTAAATGGAATTTTCTCAATTTCTTTCTCTGCTGCTTCATTATTGGTGTATAGAAAAGGAATATATTTCTGTACATTGATTTTGTATCCTGTGACCTTACTGAATTCATTGAGTAGTTCTAGTCATTTTTTGGTGGTCTTCTGCATTTTCTAGATATAGTATCATGTCATCTGCAAATAGTGAAAGTTTTACTTTATTTGGATGCATTTTACTTCTTTTCATTGTCTCATTGCTGTGGCTAGGACTTCAGTACTGTATTGAATAAAAAAGATGAGAGTGGACATCCTTGTATTGTTCCTAATATTAGCAGAGAAGTTCTCAGCTTTTCCCCAGTGTATATGATGTTTGCTGCAGGTTTTTCATATAAGACCCTTATTATGTTATGTTTTCTTTAAACCTACTTTGTTGAGGTTTTTTTTTTTTACCATGAATGGACATAGTACTTTTTCAGATATCTTTTATTTATTGGAAAGATCATTTTTTTTATCCTTTCTCTTATTGATGTGATATATCACATTGATTGATTTGTGAATATTGAACTACTCTTACATCCTGGGAATAAATCCCACCTGATTGTGGTGAATGCTTTTAAAACAGTTTTTACATTTTTAAAAGATTTGTATTAGAGAGTGAGTGAGCAAACAAGGGGCGGGGCAGTGGGAGAGGGAAGACACGCTGACTCCTCATGGAGCAGAGCCCAGTGTGGGCTTGATCCAGGACCCTAAGATCATGACTGAGCCGAAATCAAGAGTCAGATGCTCAGTCAACTGATTGAGCCCCCTGAATGATTTTTTACATGAGTCGTTCAATTTGGTTTGCTAGTATTTTGTTGAGGATATTTGGATTTATAGGTATGAGAAATACTGACTTGTTCTCTCCTTTTTTTTTTTATAGGGTGGGGGGTAGTTTCTTTTCTCATTTTGGTATCAGGGTAATGCTTGTCCCGTAAAATGAATTTGGAAGTTTTCCTTCCTCTTCTATTTTTGGGAATAGTTTGAGAAGAGAAGAGAAACTCTTAATAGTTTGTTTTTTTCTTTATTTTTTAAATAAATTTACTTATTTGAGAGAGTGAGCGTGCGTGCACATGAGGCAGGGAAAGAGGAACAGAGGGAGAGAGATAGACTCTCTCTTGAGCACAGAGCCTGACATGGGGCTCCATCCCATGACCGAGATCATGACCTGAGTGGAAATCAAGAGTCAGACGCTCAACTGACTGAGCCACCCAGGTGCCCAGTAAAACTCTTCGTTAAATGTTTGTTAGAATTCGGGGCACCTGGGTGGCTCAGTGAGTTAAAGCCTCAGCCTTCAGCTCAGGTCAGGATCCCGGGTTCCTGGGATCGAGCCCCCGCATCGGGCTCTCTGCTCCGCGGGGAGCCTGCTTCCCGCTCTGTCTCTGCCTGCCTCTCTGCCTATTTGGGATCTTTGTCTGTGAAATAAATCTTTAAAAAAAAAAAAAGAATTCACCTAGTTTGAGAAGAAAAGAGAAGAGAAACTCTTAAAAAGAGAGACTCTTCTTTTTTTGTTAGAATTCACCTGTGAAGCAGTCTAGTCCTGGACTTTTGTTTGTTGGGAGTTTTTGTTTGCTGATTCAATTTAATTACTGGTGATTGCTCTGTTCATATTTTCTATTTTTTCCTGCTTCAGTTTTGGTAGTTTATATGTTTCTAGGAATTTGTCCATTTCTTCTAGGCTGTCCTATATATTGGCGTGAAGTTTTTCATTATCATCTCTTAAAATTGTATTTCTGTGGAGGTAGTTTTTCTCTCTCATTTGTGATTTTGTTTATTTGGATCCTTTCTCTTTTTGATAAGTCTGGCTAGGGGGTTATCAATTTTTTAAAAAAGATTTTATTGATTTATTTGATAGAGATCACAAGTAGGCAGAGAGGCAGGCAGAGAGAGAGAAGAGGAAGCAGAGAGCTTCTCAGCAGAGAGCTGCTGAGCAGAAAGCATGATGCAGGGCTCGATCCCAGGACCCTGAGATCATGACCTGAGCCGAAGGCCGAGGCTTAACCTACTGAGCCACCCAGGCGCCCCGGGGTTTATCAATTTTAACAGTTTCCCCCCACCCCCCACCCCCCCAAAAAGTAGCTACTGGTTTCATTGATCTGTTGGGGTTTTTTTGTTTTGTTTTGTTTTTA
>PISX010018029.1:20997-41872 GCA_004024625.1 Mellivora capensis | reverse complement strand
GGATTGGGAGGGAGACAAACCATAAGTGACTCTTAATCTCACAAAACAAACTGAGGGTTGCTGGGGGGAGGGGGGAGGGGGGAGGGAAAGGTGGGTGGGGTAATGGACATTGGGGAGGGTATGTGCTATGGTTAGTGCTGTGAAGTGTGTAAACCTGGCGATTCACAGACATGTACCCCTGGGGTAAAAATATGTTTATAAAAAATAAAAATTAAAAAAAAAAGAAAATATGTGATTTTGAAAAGATTGATTTAAAAAAGAGAGAGAAGGTAAAACAGAGAAGCCAGGGAGGTAAAGAAAATATGAAAATTGATACAGGCAAGGAGTACTGAATATGTGAACTGATATTAAGTTAAGATATCCTTATTAGCTTTAGAAATAAAGTTAATAATAATAATTTAATTAGATTCACTCTATGTCAAGTAGCTTTAAATACCCTCTATCAGCAGTCGTCAAAGTTTGATCAAGGGAACCCTGATGGATCTCCAAGTCCCAATCTTTTTCCATGGTAATAGCAATACATTATTTGACATTTTCACTCCTTATTGTCTCATGAGTATACAGCTGAGTTGTCCAGAGCCAACATGATGTATGATATTGCAATGGGTTGAAAGAAGAAGTAAATATGAGAATCTAGCTGTCTTCAATTAGGCCAGACAAAAGTATAGATTTGGGAAAAAAAAAAAAAAGTAAAATAACACCACTCTTCCCACATTTTTTTTCCTTGTTTTGGCACAGACAGCTAGGTAGGTAGAGCCCTAGGTAGAACCAGAGAGAAACACAAATGCTCCAATGAGGGAACCCTTTGATGGATTTCATTTATGCCCTTGGACTTGATGAAAAGTTGTATTTAGTTTCCAGTTTTAAAGAGTGTTCTTTTTATTACATTGTAATCTCTTTCATGAATTTCTATACCATCATGATATTCTGTTAAACTCTCTATTCCTCTGTGTTATTTGAAGTATGGGGATACCGCAATAAAGGAAAAAGCATTCACAAAGGGCATCGTAATGCTCCTGGAAGACAGATGACTAGCCCAGAGTTCCAGGGACTGACTAGCAACAACTGTGAAGCTAAGAGTTACTGATAGCAACTGGACAAGAACAGAAAATCTAGCTAAAGCACAGACAAAAGAAGAAACAGGTGTAGGCCAAAACTTACCCACCCTCCCATACAGTAAAGGAAACAGACCCTTGAAAGTGGGATGGCAGGCAATTAAGTTATAAAAGCAACACTAACTGTAGTACATGGAGAAAGAATTCTCCATGTTGCCAAAGAATCCCTGAGGAATGCAAAAGGAAAAGGAAAGCCAGGCTATGTAGTCCTAAGAAGGGAGCAAAGAAATGGACTATTTAAAGTAATTAATTAGCAAACTGATATTAAACATCAACTGTATGTGAAATAACTCTTCTTGACCTTAGCTCTCTATTTCTCAAACTGGAACACACCTATAGTGTTCTGGGATGAGTAATTTTTGAGTGTCAGTTTTAACTGATGGTAAGTAATTTAAAAAGTATATTTTATTATATTTATATTAAAACTACAATATATTTGTTAAAACTACAATAACTATATTACTAAGTAGAACACAAAATCCACATCCATATGTATATATATATGTCAGAAACTTGATCATTTAATGTGTCCCTTTTACACAGCTTTATATATATATGTATAAATACATGTATTATTTGTTTCAAATTTTCTTTTTTCTTTTTGAAGATTTTATTTATTTATTTGTCAGATAGAGAGAGAGAGCAGATGCAGAGGGAACAGCAGGCAGAGAGAGAAGCAGGCTCCCCACTGAGCAAGGAGCCTGAAGTGAGTCTCAATCCCAGGACCCTGGGATCATGACAAGAGCTGAAGGCAGACGCTTAACAAACTGAACCACCCAGGCATCCCTATTTGTTTTAAGTTTTTATTTAAATTCTAGTTAGTTAACATATGTGGTAAAATTGGTGTCAGGTACAGAATTTAGCGTTTCATCATCTACATACAACACCCAGTGCTCATCACAAGTGCTCTCCTTAATATGCATCACCCATCTAGCCCATTCCCCACCCACCAACTTCCATCAACTTTCCGTTTATCCACTATAGTTAAGAGTCTCTTATGTTTTGCTTCCCTCTCTTTTTCCTCCCTTCCCCTTTATCTGTTTTGTTTCTTTAATTCCACATATGAGTGAAATATTACAGCCACTCTGGAAAACAGTATGGAGGTTCCTCAAAAAGTTAAAAATAGAACTACCCTATGACCCAGCAACCGTACTACTATTTACTGAAAGGACACAAAAATACTGATTCAAAGAGGCATGTGCACCCCAATGTTTATAGCAGCATTATCAACAATAGCCTAACTATGGAAAGAGACAAAATGCCCAGTGATTAATGAAAGGATAAAGATGTGTTATATATAAAATGGGATATTACTTAGCCATCAAAAGGATGAAATCTTGCCATTTATCATGACGTGGATAGAGCTAGAATGCATTATGCTAAGCAAAATAAGCTAGCCAGAGAAAGAAAGAACCACATATATTTTCAAGGTGAAAAACAATTTGATGGGGTTTTGTTTGCTGTCAGTCTTATAGGAATCAGACAAAGTCCCCAATTTACTAATGCCATGCCCCCATCTTCTATTGCCAGGACTTTATTTCATATATAATTACTGTCATTTCATTCAACCTTTTATCTTGAAAAGGAAATACACATTGATGTTTCAATGATACAGAAAAAGTATCAAGGGGAGATATTTTTTTTAACAATAGGAAAATATCAAAAAGTTCCACAATTCTGTATGTCTGAAACTTGATCATGCATTTAATATGTACCTTTTATATAGCTTAATATATGATCTGTTGCTCATCCCTCATTTTGGGAGAAAATAATAATTTTATAAATGATAGTTAAGTAGAAATAAGAAAAATTACTGTATAGCTATATTAGTAAAATAAATATAACACACTCTGTGTGTTTCATCAGGAAAAAGAAATCCTACAGTGGTGATGTGTTTTTCAAGGGGCATCAAGCTGAGTCTACAATAGTATTTAACAATAAATCTTTTTAAGATATTTTATTTATTTGTTTGTTTGTTTATTTGTCCAGGAGAGAGAGAAAGAGCACAAGTAGGGGAAGTGGCAGGCAGAGGGAGAAAGGGGCTTCCCGCTGAGCAGGAAGCCCAATATGGGGCTTCTTCCCAGGACCCTGAGATCATGACCTGAGCCGAAGGCAGATGCTTAACTGACTGAGCCACTCAGGTGTCACCAAACAGTAACTATCTCTTAAGCACAGTAAATAATGAGTCAGAACCACACACTCAGAACTGGAAGAAGATTCAGAGATTATGAACACTTTACCAATGGTACTGGTTGAGAAGTGAAGCAAACCAAAGTATTAGAATGTGTGTTCTTGAAGTAAAGGGTTAAGAGCCTAGAGCAGCCAAGAGCATTCAGTTCAGAGGTAGACAGACTTTGATGCTTATCCTGTTCCACCACTTATGGAACTACATAACACCAGAGGTTCCTCAATATTTCTAAATCTCAGCTTCTTCATTCCTGTGTTGAGATAATTACTATACCTACACCTTGGTACTTAAAACATGCTGACATTTAATGTATTTTACAGGAATAACAATGTTGTAAATGTAGCATTAATTTTCTTAAAAACTTTATTAAGTTCTAGACTATATTTAGTTATATCACAGATTTAGGTATAGTCATAGAATTAGATTAGTAATGTCATGCATCTGTACCATGCTAAACTATTATCATGGCTAAGGAAATTATGAGGTGTAGGATAGACAAGAGAGCTGAAACATATGAAGGACACAAATCTCCTAAATATACATATAGAGAACCAAGATACATTTTCAAAGGTTAGACTATAAAGTGGATGGCATATAGTCTATTCATATTAAAGTTTAAAAAGGTAACATATACAAACTTATCTGTTCATATATTAATGAGTCCTGAACCCTCATGGTCAGAATGAAGTATACAAAATTCTTGATATTCAATCAGGAATAAAATAGTGATAATATAAATGACAAAATGAAGAGGTAGGGAAAGAGAGGTAATGTAAATGTAATAAATTCCTCATCCTAATTTTGATAATCAATGCAGATAAATTATTTAGTGGGTTAGAAATATAATATTCAAGGGGAACCTGGGTGGCTCAGTGGGTTAAAACCTCTGCCTTCAGCTCAGGTCATGATCCCAGGGTCCTGTGATCGAGCCCCACATCAGGCTCTCTGCTCAGCAAGGAGCCTGCTTCCCTTCCTCTCTCTCTCCCTGCCTGGTTCTCTGCCTACTTGTGATCTCTGTCTGTCAAATAAATGAACAAAATCTTTAAAAAAATATATATGTATAATATTCAAAATTGGACTGAAATTGGGAACAGGAACTGGTGGGAATATAGAGGAGGATTTACTTTATCATGTATATTTTTCTACATTTTTATAACTTTCTTCTATGTTACTTCTATAATAATTTTTAAAAATAAGTTATTTCATATTTCATAATACCCTGAATTTTTACTGCTACTGCAAGTATGAAGCTCTTACCTTTTAAGATATCTGTTTTTAGAATTCTGAAAGTATTTCCAAATTGCTCCTAGAGTCAAATTTCTTCTTTTACAAAAAAAATTAATCTCCCCTTAATTCCAACTACAATTTTATCTTTTATTTGTACTTAATTTTTATAATGTTTTGAGGGAAGATACCTTTACAAAAGGACAGTTGTACAAATCTCCTCTTATTCCGTGTATGAAGTAGGTATTGAACTAAGAGACACAATGAATCTCATATACAGCAAAATTTGTATTTTACTTTTTAAAAATTTTACTCTTTAAATTGAATTTATTGCCTTACTAAGAAAACCACAATATTGTAATTTGTCTCCTTTTCTTCACTTCCAATATCAAATTAGCATATGACATTCATTCATTCATTCATTCATTGGAGTGGAAAAAAAGCTGGAAAAGGTGTTTTTAATTTGTTTAAACTTTTAAAAATAGACTTTTTTAAAGAGCAGTTTCATGTTTATAGGAATATCAAGGAAAGTAGATTGTCCATATACCCCTCACCCTGCCCTGTGCTACAGTTTCCCCTATTATGAACATCTTGTATTAGTGTGGTACATTTGTTGCAATTTATGAACCCATGAATTAGAGTCACTTAATTTCTATTTACTTAACTATAATTGGCTTCTAAATTACTCATAAAGTCTGTTTCTAGAGAAATCTGCCCAATATAACATTTATTTCACACTCACACTATATGCTCAGTATAAGGCTCTATTCCACCCAGTCATTTAGGGAACTTGGCTGGGAAAGTTTTTATTATCTTGAAGGTGTTTCATTTAGAAACTGGTTGCTCCGCAAATAAGTGAAACCATATGATAATTGACTCTCTCTGCTTGATTTATTTCACTCAGCATAATCTCTTCCACTCCCGTCCATGTTGCTACAAAAGTTGGGTATTCATCCTTTCTGATGGAGGCATAATACTCCATAGTGTATATGTGGAGCATAACAAATAACATGGAGGACATGGGGAGATGGAGAGGAGAAGGGAGTTGAGGGAAATTGGAGGGGGAGATGAACCATGAGAGACTATGGACTCTGAAAAACAACCTGAGGGTTTTGAAGGGGCGGGGGGGTGGAAGGTTGGGGGAGCCAGGTGGTGGGTATTATGGAGGGCACGCATTGCATGGAGCACTGGGTGTGGTGCAAAAACTATGAATTCTGTTATGCTGAAAAGAAATTAAAAAAAAAAAGAAACTGGTTGCTCAAAGCATGGTTTGTGGATTAGCATCACTGGTATGATTGGGAGCTTTGTTAGGAATGCAGTCTCAGACCCAAGTCAGAATCTGCATTTTAACAAGATCTATATGCATATTAAAGTTTGAGAAGACTGGGACTAGAAGATGTGCTTGGGTCCCTATACCAGGGGAAGGGAGATGGAAAACCTTACATGGGCATTTCACTGCCTTCACCCATAAGTGACAAAACTGCTTTCCTTTCAAACCCATTCACTAGAATCAGATGTACTTGGTTTCATCTAACTGCAAGAAGGCTGGAGAACGCAGGAGAACACATGGGCTGTTTGATGAGCATCACTACCTCCACACAATATCCTAGCTTGATTTTGCAAATGATTATGAGCAAAAACTCTGAGAATCCTGAATGTGAAGACTATTCATTTTTACATATCAATTATAAAATTTATCTTTTCTGTTTTTGTTAATCTGAATACGTAATGTAACTGCTCCATACCAAATGATGCAGTAAATTTGATTAATCTATGTGCTCGATTCAGATGTTCTAGGAAAAATTCCAATTCTACTTAGCTCCTTTTTCATCATAAATATTGATGTTCAGTATCAAAATTGATGTATATGTGACACAATATTTACATACCCCAAGAAGTTCCTGGATCGTTTATACACTTCACATTCTTTGAACAAACTGTAGTAAAATCAATTACAGTCCTCAGGCAATAAACTCAACATCAACGATCATTTTTATTCAAAGCTGATCTTATGGCTCAATATTTTTCCCTGAGGTTAGCAGAGCCCTTGTGTGTCACACATTGGTCACAACACAGTACCAGAAATGAGCAGGTAAACTAAATAACACACAAGCAAGAGCAGAGTTTTAAAAATGAAAGGTCTGTTATTGCACATGAGACTGGATGAATCTAAGAGCCTTTGTAATCTTTATCTTGGTCAGAAACTGAAGTAAAGGGCAAGATTATGATATACTAAGGAATGGAGGTCTGAACAAAAATTTTAGGTCAGTACAACTTTGGAATACGAAATCGTAAGAATGATTTGAGGATACTTTTAAAGGGCTAGTACAAAATATCAAATTCATTCATTCACTCAACAGTATTTATTCTCATCTACGCTATGAGGAATTTTAAAGCCATTGCCTGGTTTTTCTCATTTCCTTTGTTCAGCATTGTCTCTTATCCTTCACATCATTTGAAATAAATTATCAACCATACCATGTGTGAGAAAAACATTTCCTATAACAGATGAACAAATATAGAACCTTCATGTCTCATGTTAGAATCTGGAGTGTTTGGTTATGAAGAGATGTAGAATTCCAGGGTCATCTTAATTACATAGGGCATAGAATCATATGTTCTTTAAGTTGATAAGCACCACAATATAGTTCAAGTCTTACGGATACTAATTCAAATCCTGGCTCTGATACTTATCACCCTGGGCTAGCTAGTTAACCTTTTTATCATCTGTACTGAAGATAATATCTACTCCTTGTGTAGAACATGAGTATAAAAATTTAGTGCAGGACCTATACCTGTTTAACAGTCAAGAAATGATAGCTACTATTATTTTAGAAAATAACTTTTTATTGTTTGTCTCATCCAACATCTATGCCACTGCTATAATCTTTCTGATTGAGACTTAACCATTCTCCATTAGAACATTTCCATTGACAAGGAACTTACTGGGCTTGGAAGACTGGCCAATCCATTCATGGACAATACTAATTTTTATTTTTTTTTCTTGTGCAGATCCCTTCTTATGTGGATAGTTCTTCTTGTTACATATATATATTTGGTCTTACTAATGCCCTCTGGAGTAATCCAATATAAATACACATATTTTAATTTTAGATCAAAAGTAATTGCATCAGGAACATTCTTTGTGAACAATCAGATGTCTCTTAATTCAATATGCCCCGTATTATGAAGTCATGCTTCACTGTTTTTTTTTCCTATACTTAACCCACAAGATATCCAAAGAAATGGTTAAGCCATTGACTGCTGCATAGAAAAGTAGGTTTAGGTCATGTACACAACAAATATCAGGTACTTTCAAAAGAAAGAAAAGTGATGCACTTCTGAAATTGTTCATTGTTTTTTTTCAACCTAGTTACATATAATACAGGCTTGTCACAGACAATCTCATATTCTGAAAAAAATGAACACTAAAAGTAACAGGACCTATGAAAAAACAGAATTGGGGATATAGTAGAACTTTGTGACTTGCGCTCTAACAAAAACAATAACAATCCTAATTTAAAGGATCCTAATAAAATTAAATCTCTGCTAGCATCATTGCCAAAAAATCCTTTGTAATATTTTATCTATGCTTCCTGCTTCCGGATTCAGATTTTGGAAGGCATTCACTTGTGATAGAGAATTAGAATTCTCCTTTGCTACATTATTTTAATTAAGGGTGAAATATCTCCACATATGCTTCACATGCACTTCCCCAGATAGTTGAACACTGTGGAAAACCTAACAGTTCTTGAAACAAGTAAACAGACACTTCTTCTTCTAAATGAATGCATTCGTATATTGCAAAGGTGGTCTTTTTAATTTTGAGAAGCTTGCCCCTGATTGCTTCAAAACACTAACAGGCTGGGCATAATTGTATGTGAACCAGCATAACTCCACATTATAGTCATAACATTAACCTAATTTACCAATAGCACACGAGGCAGTTCAACTCAAAGAAATAGATTATAGTAGAACAGACTATATATTACCAGGTATTTCAGACCCTGGGGATCTTATTTCTTCAGCTCCTTTTCTACAGTCACAAGACAGAAACCCTCAAGGACACATACTACATTGATCCTTGAGCAGGGGGGTCATGGGCTAATGGCACTCATTCCTCCAAAATAAAAAAAAAAAGGACTACTTAAGATGTCTTTGGGGGTGAGCAGAAGGCATTTTAAAAGTTTATTTATTTGAAATTTACACATCATGTACTTCTAAAAACGACTTTAGGTAACTGCCAGAGAGGAAGGGCCACGTGCCAAAGAGAATTTCATGCTCTTTTTGTTTGTCATAGCATATAAATCAGACATAATTTCCACCTCAATTTTATTGGCTCCAAATGGATTGAGAGCTTAGTGATTAAGATCATAGATTTTGGACTCCAACAAATCTAGATTCGAATCTTGGCACGTCACTCACTAGCTGTGTGATACTGAGTTATTCCCTTCTCCAAACCTTGGTTCATTTCTCTGTGAAATGAGGCTAATAATATCTCATAGTTTTCATGAGAACTGGGTAAGATATGTAAAACAATCAACAAATAACTATTTTTAAATTATTAATATTCAAAATTATATTTAATCATTAATATTATTAATTATTTAAATTACTACTTTGCCTCTCATCGAGAGTGGATCTCATTTGGTGCAATTATATATATATCCATGCAACATCTATCTATATACTAAATGGCTTCAAAATTTGTAGTTCACAGAAGGAATTTATTTTTAAGCTTCTGTAGGCCCTATTTTGTTTTAAAATGCTAACCTAGGGGCGCATGGGTGGCTCAGTGGGTTAAAGCCTCTGCCTTCGGCTCAGGTCATGATCCCAGGGTCCTGGGATCGAGCCCCGCATCGGGCTCTCTGCTCAGCCAGAAGCCTGCTTCCTCCTCTCTCTCTCTGCCTGCCTCTCTCCCTGCTTGTGATCTCTATCTGTCAAATAAATAAATAAAATCTTTAAAAAAAATGCTAACCTAAACTTATAATATATCTTGGCATCATTTCATAAGTGCTGAAGGTCATTGAAAGCACAACACAGTTATTGTGAAACCAGACAAGTAAAAGTGAAATGTCAAGTACTAAAAGTAAGGCAGGGAACTCACTTTGTTTAGTCAATAAAAGTGATTGGGCCTGGTTATCTTCCTTGCCTCTTTCATT
The DNA here is from genome assembly GCA_004024625.1 of Mellivora capensis. Taxonomy (NCBI): domain Eukaryota; kingdom Metazoa; phylum Chordata; class Mammalia; order Carnivora; family Mustelidae; genus Mellivora; species Mellivora capensis. The sequence goes on along the minus strand of PISX010018029.1, from coordinate 32,183 downwards.
AGCCCAGGAGACATTTGGAGGTTATAACTTAAGCTGTTTCTAACACAAGATAAAAGAACGATTCTCTTTCTGAGTATTAATATTTTAACAACCAGTTGATAACTCTGGCTTTCTTAGTGCATGTGTGAGAAAAATAAAAGGAACATGAACACTGGCTGAACTTCTTTTCTAATTTTTTTTTTTTTTAGTTTTAACCGAGGCTTTTAGTAATGATCCTGGTTTGCGAGTCAGGAAAACACATCACAGTCCCCTAAAAATATGTTCCATCCTGGCCCACTCCTAGATGATGCCTCTCAAATTGTTACCTGTCCTCCAGGCTCTTGGTTCTTAAAGTATGAAATCTGGATCAGCAGCAAGCATCACAAGGAGCTTGTTAGAAAGACAAGATTTTGGATCCCACCCAGAGTTACTGAATCAGAATCTGCATTATAACGATATCCTGGGCTGATTCCAACAAAATTTCAATTTTGAGAAGCCCTTCTTTGTGTATACCGTCCTCTAAAGAGCATCATCCCAGGCTCCCAAACACACACCTTGGTGACGTTTAAGAAAATTCCTACTATAACTCTATGTATTCCCCTCCATGCATGTTTTTCAAAAACTGTACTAAAGTAACAGGGTCAGGGTTGCTGGGGAAAAACAGAATTGGGAAGACCATTCACATTCTAGGCTACTTGGTAATTGAGGCACTAACCCAAACCATAACAGATACTTCCAGAGATAACTTGGACAGCTACACAGGCACTCAGCATGACGAGAGGCTGCTCTGAGAACATGAAAAATTTACAAACAACAATAAAGTAGGAATGCTGGCTTACAGGTGCAGAGACACTGTGGATGGAACACAGGAGGATGAATGAACTGCCAGAAATGGAGAGCTGGGTAAAGTAGGGGTTCAGCTTTCTGGAGGTGCATCCCAAAGTGTAAGAGCTCATTTTCCACTGTCTTTTTTTTTTAAGATTTTATTTATTTATTTGACAGAGAGAGATCACAGTAGACAGAGAGGCAGGCAGAGAGAGAGAGGGAAGCAGGCTCCTTGCTGAGCAGAGAGCCCGATGAGGACTCGATCCCAGGACCCCGAGATCATGACCTGAGCCGAAGGCAGCGGCTTAACCCACTGAGCCACCCAGGCACCCCTCATTTTCCACTGTCTTAAAATATAGCCAAAAGGACTCTCATCTGTGTAGCATTGAAGTGAATGGATTTTTCTTTTTCTGCAGAAGTTTCTACTTATTACTACAGCATCTCTCTTTGCCTAGAATTAGTCATACCACTCAGTGTGACTTCATCTTTATGTTGACCTCTTTCCCATATTTATAATAGACACCAAGATTGTAATTGTTAGAGGAACAAATATTCTGACACTATTTATAGTCTTTTCTAGAAGAGGAAATACAAAGTGTCCCCACGAACTAATTCTCACTAAGGTGTTAAGGACTCATTCTAGCTGTATTTGAAAACAGAAATGAGTAATATTCAGAAATAAATTTCAGTGATGGAATTACAGATAATTTAGAGGAGTATTTTAAAAGAGGTCCCTCTCAAAATCCTTTAAACTACACAACATAAGCAAATACTTACACCCTGCTGTCATCTTTCTTCCTTCTTCCTTTATTCTTTTCTGCCTACCTTCAACTATTATTTATGGAGCATCCACTATGTGCATGGCATTGTGTTGGATGCTATAGATAAAAGGTATCTTACAATGGGAAGACCATTTTAAAGAAAACTATTTAGAGATCAAGGGAAGACCCACAAAAATTGATCAAAGTTTTTTTTTTTTTTATAAAATAAAATCTATACAGAAACATTAGAAGAAAACAAGTTATTTATCCTGAATAGGTTGTCAAGGGGTCACCTCATGAATGACTGCAAGTATCAGAAAGGCTATTTGATCAAGAAGGTTGTCCCACAATTCTTGGGGATCCTTCAGAGAGAACAAAGAAAGTGACTTAAAAGTGAGAAAAGGGGATTTGATTAGGTGTTTAAAGGACCATCCTAAAGTGAGAGATATTAAATGTGGTAATGGCGTATAATGCTTGAAATGAGGAAAGCCAGCAAACTTAGAAGGAGGATTATTACCCAACAGAAAATCTCATCCTAGTTCTTCTAAATACATTTTACTTTGCCCTTCCAGGGCACTTGCTAATACGTCACTCACCTAAAGGTGAGCAATAATCATTTAGGCCACACCAAGTTATATAGTGTTTTGGTCCACAGGAGAATTCTGCCCTGGGTCAGGCAAAAGGTCAGTGATGCAATTCTTTAGCCCCTTAGCCCATGGCGGGCAGAAACTCCCCTTACGCGTGTGACGCCATCAGCGTTATCTTTATCACCACCGGCACCACCAGTCCACAGCAAACATTTATTAAGGCATTTACTATGTGCCTGACATTCACTCTACCTAAGAGCTTCACATGCATTCTCTGATCTAATCCTCACAAACTGGACTACTTCATGCCAATGCCCATGTGGACTGAAGGACACTGTGCAAGTGAGACTGTATTAGCTCATATCTCATTAAAGGCAGCCTGAAATCCTACTCCTTTTAGGCATTCGACATTCTGGCCTTTCGACAAAGTTTCAGTTATGTAAGATGAAGCTGTTCTGGAGAGATCATGGATAGCAATGTGATAATAGTTAACAACACAGTACAGTATTCTGGAAATTCGCTGAAAGGTAGGTCTTAAGTGTATTTACCCCCGAAAGAAAAAAAAGGAAGGAAGGGAGGAAACGGTAACTATGTTAGGTGATGGGTGTGCTGAATAGCTTGATTATGGTTATTATTTCACAATGTATATGTACATCAAAACATCACCTTGTATGTTCTAAATACACAATTTTAATTTTAATGTTTAAGTCATACCTCAGTGAAGCTAGGGGTAGGGAATGGAAAGGAAGTGATTCCTGCTGGCCAGGTACTTTATAAAGATGAACATTAATCCCCAATTTGTATTTCTCTCCCTCTGCCTCACAGGTAGCTTTCTCTCCTAAAGGGATTGGCAGTGGATGTAACTTCCTAAAAGATTTCCAAGTAGACAAATTTCATAATCTCTTTCTTTCTAATTCTATTCCTCCCTCTAAGACAGTGGAAAGTTGTTCCAGCTATTTTGCCTCACAAATTTGATCCATTTAATAAATTCAGTTCCACAACAACAACAAAAAAAAACAATTTGGGTCTTTTGGTAGTCATTCTAGGTATTTTAAAATAAACCTATATGAAGTTATTTCTATCTTAATTTTGAGTTTGCCATAGACATGTATTAAATTTATAACACTTATTGCTGGTAGGATAATTTTGCATCCTTATGGGTAAACAGAGGGCTTTCCCTCAAGGAAGTAAACTTAGTTACACTGCTGAAATAGTGGATAACACATTATTTTAGCTGTTTTGGCGTGACAGGACACAGGATGTGTATATACCTGCCAGAAGCCCAAATTCAATAATCAGCTTCTCCTCCATATATCATGTCTATTTCACATCAGACAATAGTTTTACCTTGAGAGTGAGTTTGCATTCAACCCCTAGGCAACCTAGCACTTCTTTTACCTGGGCTCCTGATGCCCCTTACATACATTACCTCCTATTTATCATAGATTTTCTAGTCTTCAACCTCTTCTGCCAAAATTGAGGAACTTTGGAAAGTGTACAGCTAACCCTCTCTCTCTTACAGACTCTCTCTCTCTCACACACACACTTGGGTTCTTCATCTGTGTGTGTGTGCTCAAAGTATGTGGTTTTGTCTCTGGGGTTCTGGGTTACAGGTTTATAGGCATGTATATAATATAATGAGAGAAAAGAGAGAGAGTGACACTAAGAAGAAGTGAGAATAAGAGAAAACCACCTCTAAAACCTGGGTTCAATATGTTATCTAACCCTAACCCATAGAATGTTCAATAGCACTGCATTATAGTTATGCATGATTTTAATACCTTAGTGGCCAAGGTGAATATCTAATTTCACTATCAATCTCTTTCTTTATCCCATCAAACAACAAATTAACTATCTTTAAAGGTTACCCTTAAGTGCACTAGTCATTTTTACTCAGCAGAAGTTGAATATATCATGTCAGTCTTTGTATTTTTAATTTCATCAACAATTTTTAGCTTAATTCTTCCTGTATATATGCATTTTGAATATTTTAAGTTTTCCCAATGATTTTTTTTTCACTTAAAAGAATACAGAGATGAAAGAGATCAGATAGGTAGATTCACAGACTTTCTAAAAGTAGACCTTAATTATAGGTGTTATGCTTTAAGTAAATATTCTATGCAAATATTCCTGTAAAACATTAAATGCAGACATTAAGTACCAAAAAATGAGCTTTATAAATTATAAATTTTATTTTTTTCAATTTTTAGCGCATTTAATTCAGCAAATGATCTTTAAGTAATGTTTGACTTCCAAAAGACCAATGTTTTTCATTAAGCCTCTGAATTATTTATTTAATGGAATCAACTTAGAAATTTTTGTAAAAGAGCAAAATTAACAAATTTTCAGAAATAAATTTGAACCAAATGTGCAGTTATGTTTTCTCTAGTCATTATAAATAAAGTATCAGAAAAAAAAAGCTGGGTCTTTATTCATTTTTGATATCCTAGAGTTTTAGTATAGGATGGAGAGTAAAACAATTTGCCTTCTTTTCTGTTTTAACGCTACTTATTTCAAAGAAATGGAGTTAAAGGCGAGAAAGAGTCTAAGAGGTCAATTAATCCAACATCTAGCTAATGTTTGATTAATAAACTCTTTAGAATTCCTTTAAGCAACAGCTTTGTTTGAAAATATTTAGTGCAAGAAAAATTACCTCCTCTCATGGCTCTCTTAATAATTTTTGTGGAATTTTTTTAAGAGTACCATTCAAGTTCTGTGAGGACTACACTCCAAGAACCCAGATCTCTCTCATATACAGTCGCTATGAGAGACCAAAAAGTGTTTAAATATAGAACTTAAGCTTGAATAAAACTTCTCTATCCATTTAAGTTAGGGAGACATCAAATCTGATGGAGAGAGCTTGGTCTAGCTAGGTGATGGGTACCTAAACTTAGTGGATTATAGTTCTTTCATTTATGTAAGCCAGATTAAAATTTTTTATATACTCTCTCAGATATTTTATCTTGATTTTGTTCAAAGCAATGATCTATACAACATGCAGATATTTTCCCTTCCATTCTCCAGTTCCAAAACTTCAGGTCCTCAACTGACATTTAGGAAGAGACATTTGTCTTTCCTTAGGTTCTCCTTTCTTAGGTCCGTAGCACTGATGTGATGATTCTTAGCACAAGGACTCTTCTCTCAATGTTCTTAACTCTTTCCATAGTGCTCCTTCCTTAGGATAAATTACAGACTTCACTAACTGATGGTATATCAAATGGGAAGCCTTCTTTCTCCTCTCTCATGTCTGTTTCTTTCCTACACTGTGTCTCTTTACTCTGATAGTCAGAAATGTTTTCAGAAAGGTTCTTTTTGCCTTTCCTTAAAGTCTATAGGCAAAACAAACAAAACAAAAACTAATGACCTTCTGTCTTTATGTTCTCAGCTTAAATTCCCCAAAAGGAAGAGTCAGGTGGGTTCAAACAGTGAATAATTAGGACTGAATGAGAGACTGATGCGAGAGATTCCTCATGTTGCCATGTCATACAACAGTCAAGACTGACCACTCTCAGCTCAGAGGTTCAGCCCTAGTTTTAGCACCTGTACCTAGCATGGTAATGTTCATATGGTATTATACATCATGACCTACAAAGGTAATGAACCTCTCAGAGTTAACAGAGAGGCCATGTAACTGACCAGTGTTTGTATGGCTCATTGAATATAAACATATTACCAATAATAGAAGACATGGGTCTATCAGGCAACTTGCACATGAATTATTATATGTCATAAGATTTCGGAGCAATGAGAAGGTAAATTTTATATTCAGCGATTAAAAAAAGATTTTTTAAAGGCTTTACTTATTTGTCAGAGATATAGAGAAAGTACAAACAGGGAGAATGGCAGGCAGAGGGAGAAGCAGGCTCCCTGCTGAGCAAAGAGCCTGATGCGGGACTCGATCCCAGGACTCTGGGATCATGACCTGAGCCGAAGGCAGTTGCTTAACCAACTGAGCCATCCAGGCATCCCCCTAAAAATGATCCTTAAGTGGAAAAGATGACAACAGAGGGAAGAGCAGGAGGGCAGAGGCCAAGTCATGAAAGCAGGAAGGAGAAGGACAAACATGGGTGGTTGGAGAGGTATGACTGGGTTGATTAATTACTATAAAAGATTACTGGGATCTCAATCTTTTGATATCAATATTTTGATATTATGGATCTTATTCAAGATTAAAACTCAACTAAAATGTGACATCCTCACTCAGAGGGGCCTTGTCTGACCCTAAAAGAGAATCATCTTTGTATCTTCTTTCGTGTCAGCTTTTTCCTCCCTTTTGTAGCATTTATCAAATATTGATTTGTATGGAACCACAAAAGATCCCAAATAACCAGAGCACTATTGAGAAAGAACAACAAAACTGGAGGTATCACAATTCCAGATTTCAAGATATACTATAAAATGGCAGTAATTAAAACAGTATGGTAGTGGCACACACAAAATAGGACACATATATCAATGTAACAGCTTTCTATTCTGTTCTGTTTCTATTCTAGCCATGATTATATGGTCAATTAATCTACGACAATGGAGAAGAGAATATGCAACGAGAAAAGAACAGTGTTAGGAAATCTCGACAGCTTCATACAAAAGAATGAAACTGGACCACTGTCTTACACCATACGCAAAAACAAACTCAAAATGGATTAAGGACCTATATGTGAGACCTAAAACTATAAAATTCCTAGAAGAAAACATAGGCAGTAATCTCCTTGATATCAGTTATAAAAACAATTTTTAGATATGTCTCCTAAAGCAAGGGAATCAAAAGCAAAAATAAACTATTGGGACTATTGGGACTATTACAAATAAAAAGCTTCTGCACAGCAAAGATAACCACTAAAAAAACAAAAAGACAACCCACCAAATGGAAGAAGATATTTGAAAATTATTTATATAAAGGGTTAATATTCAAAAAATATATAGAACTTATACAATTTAATACCAAAAAAAGAATAACCCAATTTAAAAATGGGCAGTAAACATGAGCAGACAGTTCTCCAAAGAAGACATACATATAATGAAAAGACACATGAAATGATGCTTAACATAAAGATGCTCATTAATCATCAGGGAAATGCAAGTAAAAACCACAAGAGAGATATCACCTCACACCTGTCACAATGGCTAAATCAAAAGTGGCTAAAATCTGAGGTGCCTAGGTGGCTCAGTGGGTTAAAGTCTCTGCCTTTGGCTCATGTCATGATCTCATGAGCCCTGGAATCAAGCCCCACATCGGGCTCTCTGCTCAGCAGGGAGACTGCCTCCCCACCCCCCAGCCAGCCTCTCTGCCTACTTGTGATCTCTTTCTGTCAAATAAATTTAAAAAATTTTAAAATGGCTAAAATAAAAAACAGAATATTTATTGATTTATTTTTATATTTACATGTTTGACATAGTGGTTAAGTATGTCATTCTGCAGGAAGAATGACTGGATTTAATAGTAGTTTTGCTACTTACAGGTTTGTGACCTTGGACAAGCTTCTCTGTATCTCAGTTTTCTAATCCATATAATGGAAATAGTAATACTATTCCCCATTGGGTCATTGAGAAGATACAACAAAGTGATACAGTCTTCATAGTTTTACAAATAAAATCCCATGTCTTGATATTGGTTGGTATATATTAGGCACTCAAAATTTGAATGTGATCAAGCTAGAAATAGCTTATAAGAACTACAGGAATCTGAACAAACTTGACAGACTTTTAGCTAGATAGACTGAAAAAGAAATGAGTCAAATTACTAAAATCACAAATTAAAGTGAGGACATTACTACCAGTTTTACAGAAATGAAACGAAAAATATTGTAAGACAATGCTTTAAACAATTTTATGTCAATGAATTGGATAACCAAGAAGATATGGACAAATTCCTAGAAATATAAAACCTGTAACTAGTAAGGAGATTGAATAAGTTTTTATATATCTCCTAGCAAGGAAAAGCTCTGGGCCTGATGGCTTCATTGTGAATTCTACCAAAAATTTAAAGAAGACTAAACATCAATACTTCTCAAACTTTTCCAAAAAACTGAAGAGCAAGGAATAGTTCCTATCTCATTCTTTGAGGCCAGCATCACCCTAACACCAAAACCAAAAACACTAGAAGAAAACTATAGACCAATATCCCTTTTAAACATCGATACAAAAATCCTCAACAAAATACTAGCAAATTGAATTCAGCAGCATATTAAAAGATTTTATGTCAAGATCAAGTGGGGCTTATTATACCTGGTATGCAAATATGATTTAACTTACAAAAACTGAGCAATGTAATACACCACATTAACAGAACGAAGGGGAAATAAACCTTATGATCATCTCAAATTGATGCCAACAAAGAATCTGACAAAATTTAACATCCTTTTGTGTAAAAAAAGAAAAAAAATAGGAGTAGAAACTACCTCAACATAATAAGGATCATGAATGAAAAATATGCAGTGATCATCAAACTTAGTGACATAAGACAAAGTTTTTCCTCTAAGATCAGGAACAAAGCAAGAATGCCCACTTTCACTACTTCCATTCAACAAAGTACTCGAAGTTTTAGTCAGAGGCAAGAAAAAGAAATAAAAATTGTTCACATAAGAAGGGGAGAAGTAAAATCATCTCTGTTTGCATATAATACTATTATGAATATAGAAATATCTAAAGTTTCCATAAAAAAGTTAAAACTAATCAATGATTTCAGGAAAGTATCAGGTGACAAATACAACACAAAACCCAGTTACATTTCTATATACTAACAATGAACAACTGAAAAGGAAATTAAGGAAATAATTCCATTTACAGTGGAATCAAAAAGAATACTTATAAAGTAACCAAGGAGGTGAAAGACTTGCATAATGAAAACTATAAGATACTGCTAAAAGAAATTAAAGAAGATATAATAGAAATCCCATGCTCATGGAAGATTTAATATTGTTAAGATGTCAATCTACCCAAAGTGATCTCAGGTTCCATGCCATCTCTATCAAAACCCCAATGAATGTTTTGGAAGAAATATAAAAACTTATTCTCAAACTCATATGTAATCTCAAGAGAACCCAAATAACCAAAAACAGTCTTGAAAAAAGAAGAACAAATGTGGAAGACTCACACTTGCTAATTTCAAAACTTACTACAAAGTTACAGTAATCAAAACAGTGTGGTACTGGTAGATGAAAATAAAGACAGTAGATGGATAGACCAATAGAATAAAAAAGCCCAGAAATAAACCCTCATATACCTTATCATTTAAATTTAAATTGCTAAGACCATTCAATGGGGAAAGGAGAGGCTCTGAAACAAATGGTGGTGGGAAAAGTGGATATCTACATGAGAAAGAATGAATGATCTAGCTAACACTATATACAAAAATTAAGTCAAAAAGGGTCAAAGACTTACATGCAAGAATTAAAATAATAAGACTTTTAGAAAAAACCTAAGGCACAATCTTTACAACATTGGATCTGGCCATTGGATAGGATGCTAAAAGCATAGGCTACAAAAGAAAAAAATAAATTGGACTTAATGATAATTTTAATATTTTGTACATCAAAAAACACTACTCAACAGAGTGAAAAGGTAACCCATGGAATGGGAGAAAATATTTGCAAATTATATATATGGTAAGCGATTAATATCCAGAATATAAAGAACTCTTAAAACTCAACAAAAAACAAACAATACAATTCAAAAATAAACAAAGTGCTTCAATAGACACTTTTCTGAAGAGGATATACAAATGATCAATAAGCACATGGAAAGATGCTCAACATCACTATCATTAGGGAAATGCAAGGTCAAAACTACAACTAGATACCATTCCACACTCGTTAGGATGGCTACTATAAAAAAAACCGAAAATAACAAATGTTGGCAAAAATGTGGAAAACTTAGAACCCTTGTGCATTGTTGGTGGAAATAAAAAAATGATATAGCTACTGTGGGAGGAATAAACATGGTTGTTCCTCAAAAAATTAATATTAGAATTGCCATTATGATCTATCAATTCCACTTCTGATTATATGCATGAAAGAATTCAAAGCAGGATCTCAAAGAAATAATGGACATTGGACACCCTGTGCTGATAGCAGCATTATTCACAATAGCTAAAATTTGCAAACAAACCAAGCATTCCTCTGGAGATGAATGGATAAGTAAAATACAGTGTGTGTGTGTATGTGTATATACATGTGTATATACACACAATGGAATATTATTCAACTTGAAGAAATGAAATTCTGACATAAGCTACAACATGAATGAGACTTAAGTGAGACTTGAAGACATCATATGCTAAATGAAATAAGCCAGTCACCAAAAGACAAATACTGTATTCCATTTATATGAGGTACTTAAGAAGGGTCAAAATCATAGAGACAAAATTAGAGTGGTGGTATCTAGGGACTGGAAGGAAAGGGAAATGGGGAGTTACTATTTATAGAGTTTCAGTTTTACAAGATGAAAGAGGGTCAGAAGACGGATGGTGGTTAGAGAAATACAACATTATTAATGTATTTAATATCATTGAACTGTACACTAAAAAGTGGCTAAGATGGCAAATTTTATGTTATGTGTATGTTAGCACAATAAAAAGGAATTGGAAAATAAATAAATATAAGTAACCCTAAGAGCACAGATAATAATATGGTTAAAAAACTAGGGGGAAAAAACCTATAGGGACCTGAATTTCACTGTTATGAAATGAAACATGCAAATCACTTTTTTTTATGGCAAGGTACTCAAAATGCCACTGTATTGAATGTTAGGCAGAGTATCATACTAGGAGCATCTTCCAAGGACTAAGAGACTGTGAGAGCAAATTAAAATGTGCTAAGATCTTCATTTCGCTCAAAGAGGAACAAATAATCCTAAAATTTATATGGAACCAGAAAAGACCTCGAATAGCCAAAGGAATATTGAAAAAGAAAGCCAAAGTTGGTGGCATCACGATTCCGGACTTCAAGCTCTATTACAAAGCTGTCATCATCAAGACAGTATGGTACTGGCACAAAAACAGACACATAGATCAATGGAACAGAATAGAGAGCCCAGA
>PISX010018029.1:0-20897 GCA_004024625.1 Mellivora capensis | reverse complement strand
ATGGACAGCCACTTGCAGAAAACTGAAATTGGACCATTTCCTTACACCACACATGAAAATAGATTCAAAACGGATGAAGGACCTCAATGTGAGAAAGGAATCCATCAAAATCCTTGAGGAGAACGCAGGCAGCAACCTCTTTGACCTCAGCCACAGCAACATCTTCCTAGGAACATCGCCAAAGGCAATGGAAGCAAGGGCAAAAATGAACTATTGGTATTTCATCAAGATCAAAAGCTTTTGCACAGCAAAGGAAATAGTCAACAAAACCAAAAGACAACTGACAGAATGGGAGAAGATATTTGCAAACGACATATCAGATAATGGGCTAGTGTCGAAAATCTATAAAGAACTTATCAAACTCAACACCCAAAGAACAAATAACCCAATCAAGAAATGGGCAGAGGACATGAAAAGACATTTCTGCAAAGAAGACATCCAGATGGCCAACAGACACATGAAAAAGTGCTCCACATCACTCGGCATCAGGGAAATACAAATTAAAACCACAAATGAGATATCACCTCACACCAGTCAGAATGGCTAAAATGAACAAGTCAGGAAATGACAGATGCTGGCGAGGATGTGGAGAAAGGGGAACCCTCCTACACTGTTGGTGGGAATGCAAGCTGGTGCAACCGCTCTGGAAAACAGTGTGGAGGTTCCTCAAAAAGTTGAAAATAGAACTACCCTATGACCCAGCAATTGGACTCCTGGGTATTTACCCTAAAGATACAAACGTAGTGATCTGAAGGAGCACGTGCACCCAAATGTTTATAGCAGCAATGTCTACAATAGCCAAACTATGGAAAGAACCTAGATGTCCATCAACAGATGAATGGATAAAGAAGATGTGGTATATATACACAATGGAATACTATGCAGCCATCAAAAGAAATGAAATCTTGCCATTTGTGACGACGTAGATGGAACTAGAGGGTATCATGCTTAGTGAAATAAGTCAATCGGAGAAAGACAACTATCATATGATCTCCCTGATATGAGGAAGTGGAGATGCAACATGGGGGGTGGGGGGGGGAAGGAAAAGAAGAAAAGAAACAAGATGGGATCGGGAGGGAGACAAACCATAAGTGACTCTTAATCTCACAAAACAAACTGAGGGTTGCTGTGGGGAGGGGGATCGGGAGAGGGGAGTGGGGTAATGGACATTGGGGAGGGTATGTGCTATGGTTAGTGCTGTGAAGTGTGTAAACCTGGCGATTCACAGACATGTACCCATGGGGATAAAAATACATAATATGTTTATAAAAAATTAAAAAATTATAAAAAATAAAAATTTTTTTAAAAAAGTTACATACAGAACCAAAAAAAAAAAAAAAAGAGGAACATCAAACCCAGCAGCTGACCAGTAGTATTTATCATTAAATATTCAGGAACAATGACATATTAGCTAGGAGAATATTAAAACAATAATTAAAATAACCCTCCATTCTGGCCTCTATCTACAAACTTAAACTTTCTAATAGACTAGCTGCTCATTTATTCTCTCCATCAAATCATAAATACTTAATATTTCAAGTTTAAACTATCTGGGTTATATTACAAATACATATATTATATTATAGGTATACTGTGATCACAAATGGAGCCCATAATATATTTCTAATTTAGAGGAATTAGTGAATAGCTAAAATCAGAGGTTATGTGATTACTCAAATAAACATTAGAGTTTTGTTTTTTTTTTAATTTAAATTCAGCCAGCCAACATATAGTACTCATCAGTTCTTTGACTAATTTAGTGAAAATGACTGGTAGAGGTGTTAAGTGATTTGTTTTAATGGACAGAAAAGATTTTCAATTTTTAAACCAATGGCAATGTAATATTGGCTGCAATTTAAGAATTTTAAGTGTACCTTAGAACATTTTTCAAGAAATTTTAAAATGCTCTCAATCATTTAACTTCAATTATTCATATGTTTAAAATATTTTATAGATCAGTTATAGAGATGCACATCAGTTCAAGCTTAGTCCAAAATAATATAAATTTGTCCAATATAATATAAATTCTTGAAACTCAAGGAGACTTTGTGGCTGGTTTAGTATGAACAGAATCATGTTTACTATTGATCAAGAAAGCCTTAACAACCCCTTAGCTTAACAAAACTTTAAACAAGCTTCTTTCTAACATCAGGCCCCTGGAAATCCCTTTCTTAGAGCATTTGCTGTAGAAAATTTGTACATTCTTTCTCTGCCCCTTTGGGACAGAAATAATTTAAAAATCTTCTTGCTGGTTTTATAATCCAGGAGTGTCTTTCTCCAAGATCTGACAGCTAACTCTTTGAAATATAATCAAGGAAGATAGCTACCCTATCCCCTTGTTTCTATGGGAGGGCAGGGGCCTAACTAGATGAGTACCAATTAGCCAACACAGGTGATCTAATCATGAAGAAAAAACATTTCCTAATTCAAGAATAACTCAAAGTGCTGGACATAACCCATGGATTGGTCTCCTTCCCTTACAGCCTTCAAACTTACTCCAATGCTTAAAAACACTCATATACTTTAAAAAAATTTTTAAATTCAATTAGCCAACATACAGTACATCCTTAGTTTCAGATACAGAGGTCAGGAATTTATCAGTTGCATATAACAACCAGTGCTCATCATATCATATCATATGCCCTCCTTAATGCCCATCACCCAGTTACCCCATCATCCTACCCACCTCCTCTCCAGCTGGTAGGAATGCAAGCTGGTATAGCAACTCTGGAAAATAGTACAGAGGTTCCTAAAAAAATTAAAAATAGAACTACCCTATAACCCAGCAACTGCACTACTAGGTATTTATCCCAAAGATAAAAACGTAGTGATCCAAAGGGGGTACCTACTCCCTAATGTTTTTAGCAGCAATGTTCAAAATAGCCAGACTGTGGAAAGAGCCCAGATGCCCATCGACAGATGATAAAGAAGATGTGGTGTGTGTATGTATGTGTCTACACACATACACACACACACATCCTCATATCCTTTGTTTCAGGGGAGGTGAGTTGTTTCTTTCCCCTACTGCAATAACCAGAACCAAGTCTTCCTTACTTAATTTTGTCCAATGAAATTATTGCATTGACTCAAAGAAAGATATGCTCTCCAAAAGAGCTCCCTATCCATCAAAAAAATCATTATCTCAACTGCTGTTTTTGTTGTCTACAGTGATCAGCTGTAGCCTACCTAGGCTAACCAGCGGGCCTCAGGGACTCTTCTGTCAGTGAAAGCTTATTTAAATAGAACCACCTCATACAGCCTTCCAAAAAGTAAGAGGCTTGACTGAATTGAAAGAAGGAATATGCAATCTCCATGCCAGTTCTGGATTTCAGTAAGGGTTTTATAGGGGAGAAAGGGAAGCAGCTCTCCTGAATGGACAGCCCAGAAAAAAGAGAAGCTCAGTCAACCACAGAACATAATTTTACACTTTAGTCCAACCTATTTTCAGGTGAACAACAATCCACACAATGATCAGTATAAACTACTTTTTGTAGGACCAAAAGTAAGAAATCCTTACAAACATAATAATCTTCATATACAAATATATGGAAAGGAAAAAATAATCTTCATATACAAGACCTGAATCTTCAAAGGTAAGCATAATTATAAAGAACTTTATATTTATTTGTAAGCAAAACTCTTTTTGTAGTTATTCATTCCTTTTTAGGTGGATGATAATTTACTGAAGTTTAAGGAATAAATTGGACAAAAGAATATTGAGAAAATTGGACAGAGTATAGATAGTAAAAGAGGATTCTGCCTTTCATTTTTTTCTGATTCCTCAATAGACTATTAATTTACTAATCCTACAGAATAGTCCTTTTTCTATGGACTCCCTCTGCAAGTGGAGGAAATTTCTAAGTATATATGAATATAAAGGTACTGGTGAGGTAAATGTGGACAGCAAGTTGTAAACTTTTCCAAGTACCCATGCCTTACATTAGTCATTATTGTTTTAAACTACATGATTTAACAAAAACCCTTGTAAAATGCATAATTACTGTTGTCCTGTAATTAGCTCAAGATGAAATCACCCAAAGGCAAATAATAGAAATTCATTACAAAAGGGAGCACCTGGGTGGCTCAGTCAGTTGAATGTCTGTCTTCAGTTCTGGCCATGACCTCAGGGTCCTCTCTGCTCAGCAGGGAGCCTGGTTTTCCCTCTCCCTCTGTCCCCTACCCCCTCACTCATCCTCTCTCTCTCATTCACTCTCTAAAATAAATAAAATCTTTAAAAAAAGAAATTCATTACAAGAGAAATATTCCAAAAAATTGAGTTTAAACAACTTGATGTGAAGGAGAAGATGAAACGATTCAGCCATGAATTTTCAGTGCAACTGGAGGCAAAATTTTAAGGTAAATAAGTTTAGTTTCTAACTAACCCTCCTCCCTTTCTATTGGTCTTCTTTCCTCTTGCTGTTTCTGAGAAGGACACAGCCTGAGACAACTAGCTGGGTATCTGCTCTTCATTTGGAGCTTCTTACTGACCAAAAAGCCCTCAAAAGCAAAAAATAAAATACCCAATATTTATCTTTCAGGTCTTTGCAGGAGACCATTTTGTTTGGAGGGCATATTTTCTGTGTACCTTCAATTTCAATAACTAGATCATCTCTGATGTCACCTATTTGTCACTGGATATTTTATGTAGAAATAAACAGCTTATCTAATGACTATTCTGAAAAGCACTGATCATTCAGAAAACCATAATGATTATTGGTTATCTATTCCAGAACCCTGAGATGGTTAGGACAACTAAAATAAGGGAAAAATTTTTAAAAACATAAAACTTCAATGCCATGTAAATGTTTAATTTGTTCTGATTTTAAAATAATCAAGCTAGTTTTCCCTTATGCTTAATCTACTTTGGGGTCCAAAAAATGTATAGGGATTGAAGAATTTCCTTAATTTTTAAAGACCTAAAGAGAGAAATTCTAAATAAGATAGAAATTTGGCCTTAGGTTAATCACAATTTGTGGGACTATAACAAGTGTTTCATTATTTGAAGACAATGTAACAATGAAATTCTAGGTGGTGATTAGTGCCTCTTGTTAGAAAGGACAACAGGTATAAAGCCCCAAATTATACCCTCAACCATATCATTTTTCCATATTATGCTCTATTTTCATGGTTGGGAAAATTGTTCTGTTTTGGAAATTTTAAGTGAAAGAGAAGGTAGGGAAGGTACATATACTATCAAAAACATCTATCCATTAATCTGGTATGAAATTTATCCGAAGCAAAGATTTATAAATGCACACATAAAAATTAGCTGGCAGTTATTTGTTAACTGCTTCCAAAAATATCAGGAAAGGCTTTTAAACAATAATTCATCACTACAGAATTGGCTGTCAGTGAATACAATAATCTCTTTCAGTAGAACAATGTACTTATTAAAAAGTATAATTTGCTGTTTCATCATACCTTCTATCCACCTTGTATTTGAAATGCTAATCATTCATGGGTTGCTGCTGTTGTTTGTAACACCTTTAAAAGTCATTACAAACTATACCAAGATCGTAAACACTTGTATATTTCTGCATACATATGTAGAGAAAATCAATACTACTATGCTAAAGTGTTTGAAAAAATATTACAACTATCTCAGCGGTTCTACTAACCCGTTACTACTTTGATTTCCCTTTGTGGTATTTTTATGTTTTTACAATATGAGAAAATATATGGTTCCAGTTTATTTATCTTTCTTTTTTGGGAGAATGATAGTTCACCAAGTCAATTAAAGTTTCCTTTGGATGTGCATCTTCCAAAGTGTAAAAAAGTCTTTATCCAGATGTTAAAATGAGCAAATGAATATTTAACATAATTTAACAGGTCCTTCCACAGGATCCCTCCTACACACTAATTCTCAAGCTACAGGAAAAAAAAAAGAGAGAGAGTTTCCTTGGAGACAATACTGAATAAACCAACCAACATTCCTAAGCCTTTGGATGTTTTCCAATTGTTTTAGAAAATTATCATGGGAATCTATGCAACCTTCCTTTTGAGAACAAAACATTGGCTGGCTCTTAAGTAGTTTTGCCAATTTATAATACCCTATATGAGGGACATTCATTCATTCATCATTCACTTATTCATGTTAATCCAAGAACTCTAGATTTTTAAAGAGGATAGTCTGTAAATCAGGTGAAAATAGGCCCATTTTGGTGGATAAGAACAAGAACCAAACCATTCTGAAGGACTCCACTCTAAAACGTGGAGTTTAAATACCACATTTGAACATTCATCTTCTAAGGACATGAAATATAAGTTATATTGTAAATGTTTCTGCTTAAGAAAGAGAACAGGACACTGTATTAGATGACTTCTCATTTCAGTACTACCTATTACCAATGTGTCTTTGGGTAAATTACTTACCCTCTATTAGTTTCCTCATATGTAAGTTAAGGACAACTTTATCTACATTGACAGACCACTGGCATATAACTGGTCCTCTTAAGTATTACTTTATTATCTTTTTATTCTCATAATATTATTTAGTCTCTTTTTTTATTCTAAACTTAGGGAAAAACAATAGCAATATATAATTCTGTGGCACACTCCCATTTAAACCTCCTACTCTACTGGAAATCAAGCAAAGAAAGCAGTTATTTCTACTCGGGTTTATCAGGGATGAATCCAAGTATCAGAAACATAATTTGCACAATGTCATACAGGAAATGGTGACTAGCAGTACTGGGACTTGAGCCCATTTTCCTGAGATAAACCCAGAACACTGCCACGCCTGAGTCCTAGCTAAATGGCCATACAATGCTACTAATGAGGTTCTTCAAATTATCCCAAATCTAAATCATTTCCCTAATTCCTAATTTTTGTCCACATAAAATAAGTGGCATATTCACTGTTTTGGTGCAGAACTATTTTCTCTTCCCAAGTGACACCACCACAAGTGATTCTTTCTGTCTCATAATAGTTCAACAAATATTCACACGTATTGTCAGGAAAGCCCAGACCACTGAAGTCATTCAAATGGAAATACTCCTGACTAGGGTATTAAGTATTCTGTAATAAATGTAAAGTTCTGCAAGAGAGAAAAACTGGAGGACCATTAAGCCCTGGAAAGCCGGGTGCAAGATGGGCCAGATGCTCCTTTTCCCAGAAAAGCCTGCCCAGCATGGCATGAGGGTAATTTAGCATACTAACAGCTGTGTAGGGGACACTGTCAACATCATGGGGAAATTGGGGAGCAGTCCGGAGACACCCTGCAATGTGCAAAGACACTGTGAGTTGAGAGCTGATGAAGAGCCATGTCTCCTGTTAATTTCCCTCATAGCACTTATTACTATCTTTTCTTTGTTTAACATTACTTATATATCCCTTTTCTAGCCACCACCTATAAATCTGAACAAGGCCAATGCCAGCACCATGTCCATGGTTTAATTTCCACTGGCTTCTTAGTATCTGCAATAGTGCTAAGTACAGAATCCATCTTTATTGAGCGAATGAATGGTGCTCAGAGCAATGTTAGAAACAACATGCACCGGTCAGAACAAGAGAACTGCTGGAGGGTTTGCAGGTCTAAGTAAGGGATGCTGAATGACAGGCTGTGCTCCTGTATTTTGTTGGGGGAGTACATATATCCAGTGAAAGCCAGCTGACAAACATAGAAAATTTAAAAAAAGTCTTTTAATCAAAACTGAGTGGAAAGAAATCAGACAGGGAGATGAACCATGAGAGACTCTGGACTCTGGGAAACAGAATGAGGGTTACAGAAGGGAGGGCAGTAGGAGGATGGGGCAACCAGGTGATGGGTATTAAGGAAGGCATCTGTTGTGATGAGCACTGAGTGTTATACACAACTAACAAGTCATTGAACACTACATCAAAAACTAATGAATCATTGAATGCTGCATCAAAAACTAATGATGTACCATATGCTGGCTAACTGAACATAATAAGTAAATAAAGAAGGAAGGAAGGAAGGAAAGAGGGAAGGAAGGAAGGAAGGAAGGGTTGGTCCTGAGTTCAAGCTCTGTATTGGGCTCCAGGCTCAGCATGTGGAGCTTACTTAAAGAAAAAGTTTCCTCATCCCTACTATATAGATAGCATAGCAGTATAATACTAGCAATGATTTCATGCTTTTGTTAATGATCTATAATTCGGCACATAAAAAATTCTTCTTACTTTATCAGAAAAAGAAAATGTTACCAGATATCTTTACCTATGCAGTTCGATGTTTGGAAGACATAAACACTCTTAGTTAATTCATATTTTAAAAGATAGTTATACTTAATTTACCAGGTATTGTCATCAGCAGACACAACTACCAAATTCTCCTCTGTACTACAATTTTATGCTTTCCTGTGACAACACTGTTGATATTAAAAAACCTACAACGATGGCCAAAATCACATGTAAAAGAACTGTGACTGAAAATTTCTTCTATCAGTGCACTGTAAGTCTAAAATGCATATATGGTAAATCTAACATGTAAAAAAAAAATTCTTCCCACCACCAGAGTCCATATTCTGTCTCTCCTTTGGTAGTAACCGAATAAACAAGATAGGACAATTATGAGGGAAAAGCTACTAAAGAAACCAATCAGACTTGTTATTTTAGTTTCACTATGTCCTTTTAAAATTTTTGGTAGTAAAATGTTTGCCTCACACCAAAACAGAGCCTGGCAGCAAGTCCTTTTTTTCAGTTAAGTTAATGGGCACTTATCAGGAAAGAAAGAATTAGGGAATTCAATGATGCTTCATGAAACTGATATTCATGAAAGCTCTGTACAAGAGTGGATTAGATTGCTACTTCATTTGAATTACAGAGTGATTAGGCTTCTCCTTTGGGGAATATTTTCACATATGTGTTTAGAAATAATTATTTTAATGGAAAGGTCAAAGTGCCATTTGAAGTCTTTCACTGGCACTCAGATGTCCATTTACTCATTACTTCATTAATTCCTGTAATGAATGCCTAATATGTGCCAACCATCATACGTGGGGCTAGGGTTTATAGTTAAAAGCAAAAAAAAAAAAAAAGAAAAGACTTTCTATTCACAAGCCTTTTACTATATGGTTAGGAACTACAAATAAACTGGTGAGTATAATGGTGGGTGCTACTCAGGAAGTTGCAAATAAACAAAATATAAAAGAGAACACATGGGAAGGTGACCTAATAGCTAGGACAATGGGGTGTAAGGATGGGGGATGTTAGGAAAACCTTCTATGATAAACTGATACACTGAGTCTGGAAAGCCAAGTTTATGTGATTCAGTCAGATAAAGGAAAGGCCTCTCAGATGTGGAGGACAGCTTGCTAAAGACATGGAAGAGTGGAAAAAAAAAATGGAAAGCTGGAAAGCTGCTGCTCCTGCTTCTGTAGATGGTTGATGTGGAAACATGAAGGTGTTGTGTTGACTCTTGAAGGAAGCCATACCATTAGGAAGATGCCAAACAGTGAAGCTTCCATCTGCTGAATCAGGAAGCCATTGTTAGGGCTATTGGCTCCAGAACCATGCTGCTTCTGCTACAGTCTTTCCCCACACAGTGGATCCTCCTCAACCTCAGGTTATTCAGTTATGAACCCAGGTCTTATTTAAGATTGCATCTCATTTCTGTGCAGAACCATGGCTGCAAGGGAATCTGGGAAAGGGAGCTTTCAGCTTTCTAGCTTTGATTCAGAATGAACAGTGAATGACCCAAACCCAATTTCTGTCATGGATTTCAACTTAAAATCAAAAGTCAAAATAATTATTTATTCTAAATATTTTATTTATTCATTTGAGAGAGAGGGAGAGGGGTAGGGGCAGAGGGAGAGGGAGAAGCAGACTCCCCAGTGAGCAAGGAAACCTGGTGCAGGGCTCGACCCCAGGACTCTGAAATCATGACCTGAGCCGAAGGCAGATGCTTAACCGATTGAGCCACGCAGGTACTCCTACCCATTTAAAAGAGCAATTTGAAAGCCAGCCTATTAACTCATATATAACAAATTTTTCTTAAATAGTATAAGAAATATAAAATACTAAATATTACAGATTTTTAACATAAAAACCATTATATACTGCTTTTAATTTTCTTAAACATTCCTATTCTTAATTCTATGTATTTGCAGAGTTGAGTAAGACTTACTTATTAGGGAGACATTTATCATCTCAGTTCACCAAGGACATAATTTTGCCAATATTTAATAGTTTTTATACGTGAATTACAAAATTTAAGAGGATGGGGATTCAATACTCCAAGTCACTGACTGTCAAGCATTTTATTAATTTCACATCATGTTAGCCTATAAGCTCATACTGTGACCACAGCACATGCTTAGTTTCCTCTGATCTATTTATTGCTTTATTCTCTTCTCAATTATTTTCATTTTTGTCCTACTATAACCAAAGTTCTGCATATATTAAAATGCCATTTGATTAAAGCTTTAGCTCTTATGTCTTCGACCTGTGGTTAGCACTTCTAAGGTCACTCTTCTGACAAGTCAAGAAGAATTCTGAATCAGGAAAAGAATTAAATATCAATATTTGTGGAAAGGCAGAATTAGAGGACCCTAAAAATAAAGGAGTAAACACAGGAATAAGACAAAGAGAGCATAATGTCATGGGATCAAAGGGAAGAAGAGTTTGGTTAAATGTGCTTAGACCAATAGAATTAAATGCCCAGGTCACAGAAAAGGAAAGGATGGGGGTACTTGGCTGGCTCAGTCAGTAGAGCAGGCAACTCAGTCTCAAGGTCATGAGCTCAAGCCCCACACTGGGTGTGGGGCCTCCTTAAAATAAAATTTAAAAAATAAATTTAAAAAAAAGATAAGGATAGAAGCAGTCTCCTAGGATTTGGCAATTCAGAGATCAACTGTGAGGAAAACAGTTTCAGCAGACTGTGTGGAGAGGGAGGTTGGCTTTAAAGAGGAAAATGAGTGACAGCTGGGCTGAACAGAAATTTTGAGAATTTTTGTTTGGTGTATGTTGATTTGGTTTGTGATGAAAGATCATGGGGCATAATTAAATGCCACAGAACACATTTTTAAGAACCATTCCCAATGTCTAGTCCAGTCTGGGAATGACCTCACTACTTATTTGACATTTATATGCTGGGTTGCCAAAAAATAGACTGAAGTTCTTCCGTCTTTAGACTTGAAAGAGCCGATAAACCTCAACATATTGGGTGTTGTGAGCACTGAGCAGAGTCAAAGACTTGTTGACTGTCCAGCCATTTTTCTGGGAACCCATCAATGTCACACATACATCAGGTGCGTTTAAAACAATGTGTTTGAAAAACTGTAAAAAAAAAAAGTGCTGAATTGTTACACATAAAATATGAGATTGAGGTTTTTGCTAGTGATTATAGTATCAAGGAAGTCTTCAGGTAAGAAAATTGATAGGAAGTGAAATTGTTTCTAAGAGACAATAGAATTCACAGCTCTTTATGGAAAAAAAAAGGTGAAGGAGAGGGGGTGGGAGGAGAGAGAAAGAGAGAAAGAGAGAGAAAGATAGATCTCCAGAGGGACCATTTAGAACAGTTAAAGGATGATAAGGATGATAAAAATTCATCTATTTTAGATTTTAGCATATAATGAACAATTCATACAGTTACTCTGGTTTGCAAAGGAACTTAGATTCCAGTGTTATGCACATTAGTTTCATTTTCCTGGGGAGTTAAAAAAGAGAATGTTATAAAAACATTTAAGAGGTTTTTTTTTTTAAGTTCTATGTGTAGTTATTCTTTATGCATAGTTCAGTTTTGTAGTTATCACCATTTTGTAGATTTCATCTTATTTAGAAAAATTAATGGGTTGATAAGAAAAGGTTTGGAATCCTATGTAAAGCTATTCTTAATAAATATTTTTAAAATCATTTGTAAGCCACACTATGATGGAATATCAGAAGTATTTACCCTGAACATTTTGAAAATGAATAACATGACCTACATAAAAAACAAGTGGAGGTAAGCATTTTATATCTGAGTCAAACTTACAAAAAGATTAGTCGTATCTGAATTAGTAGATAATTCATAGGAGATAAAATCATTAATATACTACAAATTGATAGGATTTTAATACTTTTTAGGGACCTGAAATACTAAGTTCATTACTCTCATTTTAGTGCTGAAGAAGCTGAGCTCCTGGTAGGGTTCACCTCCTTTTTATATCTTAATTCTAAAAACAAGGGAAGAGGAAGAAAGAGGAGCAGAGAGGAGAGGGAGACTCTTGGTCTCCTGTCCTAGCCAAGGGCATCTTTTCCACTTGAGCACGGAATCTCATGCCTAATCCACTACTCAAGTACATGGACTCTAACAATTCCTCTCTCTCCCCTCTCTCTCCTGTAACACCTATATCCATCTCTCTTTGATAATCCTTTGTAGCCATTAACATACATTTTTCTCATCTAAAGACAGTAATAATTAAAAAAAAAAACAACCATGGACTTCAGGTTTTCCAGTCAAAGACCTCTTTTACTTTCTCACCTTTGTAACAAAATTCTTTAAAGGAGTTACCTATATTCACTAATGCCAACATCCACTCCTCCAATTCTCTCTTGACTGAGGTCTCTGCCCCTCCATCCCTTTAAAATTGCTCAAATTCACCAATGGCCTCCATGCTGCTAAATGCAATGCTTCATACTCAAGCCTCATCTCATTAGGCCTGCCGGCTTTACTGAACACAGCTGATCACTTCTTGTAATGCTTGCTTCACTTGAGTTCTGTAGCACCACTCTGCTGAATTTCTTCCTTATAATCACTGCTTTCACTCTGCATTGCTGGTTCCTCTTCATATTTTCAAACATAGATGGAGCACCCCTGGCTCCAGCCCACAGACTAATTGTCTACCTATACTCGTGCATTTAAATACCAGAGAGAAGTAGATGAATCCCTAGACCTCAACCCTGAACACCAGTCCCACTGGCTTCTTGGTAACTCCACCTGTGCCTCTCATAGGCACACCAAACTTACAATGTTCTTTTTTTTTTTTTTTTTTTTTAAGATTTTATTTATTTGACAGACAGAGATCACAAGTAGACAAGAGAGGCAGGCAGGGAGAGAGAGGAGGAAGCAGGCTCCCCGCGGAGCAGAAAGCCCGATGCGGGGCTCGATCCCAGGACCCTGGGATCATGACCTGAGCTGAAAGCAGAGGCTCTAACCCATTGAGCCACCCAGGCGCCCCTACAATGTTCTAAAACAAATTAATGATCTTCATCCTCAAACCTGTCTCTCTTACAGTCTTCACTATCGCAGTAAATGGTAGTAATTTTCTTCCAATTTTATTGGCCAAAACCCCTCACATTGTTCTTGACTCCCTTCTCTTAACAATCCTTGTACCTTGCTTCAGCAAGTCCTAGTAGCTGTGCTTCCAAAATTCTTCTGATCAAGACTCACTACCTCCACTGTAGCACCCTTGGTGCACTGTTATTGTCAGCCATTAGCTCACCTGTATTATTACAATAACCTTCTAGAGTTCTCCTTGCTTTCCCTCTTGTCCCTGTTCCTGATATCTGTTCTTTACATGCCAACCAAAGGGATCCTTTCAAATTGTGAGCTTATGTTACTCCTCTGATTAAAACCTCTAGTGGTTTTCTAACAATTTAGTGCCAAATCACCACAATGGTTTAAAGGCATTTCATCCTCTGGTCCCCACCGTTTCTCCAGCCTCATTTCCTACCGCTCTCTTTCTCCTTTACTTGGCTCCAGACAGGCTGTTCTGCCATTTCTCAAACATGCAGACATTTTCAGCTCATCATTCCGCTTTTCCCATCCCCTCCACCTGCAATGCTCTTTTTAGAGATGTCTACATGACTGGCTCATTCGTGTCTTTCACACTTTTACTCAAATATTTTCACGAGACCACCCCTGATCATTCTACTTCCAATTAGAAACCTACCCAGAACCCAGCCCTCCCTAGTTCCTCAACACTCTTTTGTATTTATCTGTAGCTTCCATTACCATTTAGCATACAACTTTCACTTGTTCATTTAGTTTATTGAATATTTGCTACATTAAGAGCAAATATTTTTATCCATTTCATAAACAGCTATTATAACCCCAGTACTTAGAACCAGGCCAAGCATGTAGTGGACACTCAATATTCCTGTCTGACCCTGTATTTGACACCTTCTCAATAACTATGTAGGAAAAACCCCAGAAAAATGAGATATCTGAGGACAAAATATTAGAGTCATGGTGAAACCTTTGCTTTTGTGAAGCTCATCTGTATTTACCTGATTTTTAAAGTCCCTTGAGTTTCATCTACCACTGATTAAAGTTAATAAAGAAGTAAAATCTCCACTAAATGCAGAACATCATTATGCAGAGTCAAGTTTACTTTATTTAATACTGAAATTTAAAAATGCATTTAAAAAAATATTGAGTTTTTTTCAAAAAGTTAAAAATAGATATACCCTATGGCCCAGAAATTGCACTACTACATACTTACCCAAAGAATACAAAAATCCCAATTCAAAGTGATACACGCATCCCAGTGTTTACAGCAGCATTATCTACAATAGCCAGATTATGGAAACAGCTCAAGTGTCCACTGACTACTGAATGGATAAAGAAGAAATTGGTGTGTGTGTGTGTATACATACATACATGTATATGTATGTATGTATGTGCATACATACACATACATATGCACATGCACACATATATATATATACGTACATACAATGGAATATTACAATGGAACATATATGTGGTATATGGTATAAACCACATATATATTCCTACATAGAGTGGAATTTTTCTCAGCCATTGAAAAGAATGAAATCTTGCCACTAGTGACAACAGGGATGGAACTAAAGTATATTATGCTAAGTGAAATAAGTCAGAGAAATCATTATTCATATGATTTCACTCCAATGTGGAATTTAAGAAACAAAATAAATCAGCAAAGAGAGAGAGTCAAATCAAGAAACATGCCTCAAATACAGAGGACAAACTGATGGTTGCAGGGGAGGTAGGTGGGCATTGGGTTAAATAGATGATGGGGATTAAGGAGGACCCTAGTTGTGATGAGCACCAGGTGGTGTATGGAAGTGTTGAATCACTATATTGTACACTTAAAGCTAATATTGTATTGTATGTTGACTGAAATTTAAATAAAAACTTAAAAAAAATAAAAAACACAAATAAAAACAATGGACAGGATGAGCTGACATTTGTTTCTTAGGGAGGCTAGTACCAAGTTCAGTCAGTCCCAGGCATTATTAAGACTGAAAATTATAGTGTCTTCTACATACAAATGGCTAACAGACAGATGAAAAAATGTTCATCATTAGCCATCAGGGAAGTTCAAATCAAAACCACAGTGAGATACCACCTTATACCAGTTAAATGGCAAAAATTGACAGGGCAAGACACAACAAATGTTGAAGAGGTTGTGGAGAAAAGGGAACCTTCTTACACTCTTAGTGGGAATGCAGCTTGGTAAAACCACTTTGGAAAACAGTGTGGAGGTTCTTAAAAAAATTAAAAATAGAGCTACCCTATGACCCAGAAATTGTACTACTGGGTATTTACCCCAAAGATACAGATGTAGTGAAAAGAAGGTCCACAGGCACTCCAATGTTCCTAGCAGTAATGCTCACAATAGCCAAACTGTGGAAAGACCTGAGATGCTCTTCAACAGAAGAATGGATGAAGAAGATGTGGTCCTTATATATAATGGAATATTACTCAGCTATCAGAAAGGATGGATACCCAGCTTTTGTATCAACATGGATGGGACTGGAAGAGATTATGCTGAGTCAAATAAGTCAAGCAGAGAAAGTCAATTATCATATGGTTTCATTTATTTGTGGAACATAAGGAATAGCATGGAGTACATTAGGAGAAGGAAGGGGAAAATGAAGCAGAGTGGGGGGAGTCAGAGGGGGGAAAGGAACCATGAGAGACTATGGACTCTAGGAAACAAACTGAGGGTTTTAGAGAGGAGGAGGGTGGGGGGATGGGTTAGCCTGGTGATGGGTATTAAAGAAGGAACATATTGCATGGAGCACTGGGTGTTACATGCAAACAATGAATCATGGAACACTACATCAAAAACTAATGATGTATTGTATGGTGACTAACCAAAGCAAGCAAGCAAGCAAGCAAGCAAACAGCTGAAGATATTGGGAAAAAAAATTATAGTGTCTTCTCTCTCATGTTTACACATATTCTAAAAAAATACTAAATTGTAAAATAGGGTTGGAAATTTCTCCAGTTACTTGTATTTCATATAAATTCTCAAAATATCAAATGTCTTCTTTAAAACATGTTCACCATCCTTGCTGTTGTCGACTGAATGCTTGTGTTCCCCCAAAATTCTCTGTTGAAACCCTATCCCCTAGTGTGATGGTATTAGGAAGTAGGATCTTCAGGAGGTTATTAGTAGAAGTTAAGAAACACTCATGAATGGGATCTCAGAAGAGTCACAAGAGAGCTTGTGTCCTCTCTCCGCTCCCCACTGTGTAAGGATCCAATGAGAAGCTGGCAGTCTGCATCTGGAAAGAGGGCTCTCACCAGAATGTGACCATGTTGGCACTCTGATGTCAGGCTTCCAGCTTCCAGAAATGAGAGATTTAATTTCTATTGTTTGTAAGCCACCCAATCTATGGTACTTTGTTATAACAGCCTGAACAGACTAATAGATTTGCTTTGCTGAAGACTTCCAGTATTTGCTTATTCTATAATTCAGCCCTGAATGTATCAGAAGAAAGACTTATTGGAAGAAAAAGTGAGTAACTATTAATTCAAATGGATTTTTTTTTAATATTAGGGAGTCAGAAAATAGAGCCTTGTCAGTTAGGGGTAAATTTAAAAAATTAATGTTCTCTGTTTCTTCTTACCTCATACCCTGGAGGAAATCTGACCCATCTCTAAGTACTAGTTATACTTCAATGACTCCCAAGTAACCATCTCTAACATCACCCTTGAGATACAGGGTAAGATACATAACTGCCCAAGTGACGTACTTACTTAGCTCCTCAAATTTAGCTTACTCACGCTGAGCTCTTTATATTATCTGCCCCACAAACCTTCAAATCTTCTCCATCTCATGGTAGTACCAATATTCACCTTATCAATCAGGACAAAAAAATTCAAGCCTCCCTTTACTTTTACTTTTATCTCCTATTTGTTTCTTCATCAAAAGATACACATCTTCATGTATGTCAAGCCTCCCTTCCTCCACTATTACCAACCTTTCCAGGATTTATGACAAAATTATTTTATCAGCCTCCTAAGCATCCTTCCTGCTTCTATCCCCAAACCTTTGAGCTCATTTCTTATACAGAAGCCTGAGAGGTCCCCTTACAGATCATGAAACTCTCATGTAAACCTTCCAGTGGCTTCCCAGGGCTTCACAATAAACTCCAAGCTTTTCCCTTTAGAAGTCTTCCTTGGTCTGACTTTGGCCCAGCTATCCAGTGTCACTTCCTGCCTGTCTCCCTCTTTGCTTGCTTCATTAGAACCCCATGGCCTTTTCCAAATTCAAGCTTCAGGCTTCATGGCTGCCTTTGCACTTGCTCTTGCCTCAGCTGACAGTGCTCATGCTCAGAATCTGTTCAGGACTCCCTTTCTCACTTCTCTGATGTCTCTGCACAAATGCCACCTTTAACCAACATGGTCTTCTTTATGTTGGTTTCTTCCTGACTTCAGGTCCCTGTCCTCCCTTTTCTTAGAGCATTTTCTTTAAAAAATATTCTCTGTTCAATTTGAGACATAAGTCTTCTTCCAGTGTCTTGCCAGTTTTGCTACACAGGGATGTGTTTCTTAAGAAAAAAAGCCATCCCTATGACATGTAATCATCAAGGAAGATAGCATCACTTCTTCCCAGTCTCTGGGAGGATTGGAGCCTAAATTCCATAAGGGAAAATTAGCAAATATAGATAGCCAAATCATTTGACCACCTACCTCTAACATCCTCCAGTACTTTTCTACTAGCTCCCCCCAAATGTTTTATGCAGAGTTGAGCTCAGTCTCTTTCTTCTATTAGAATAGTCTTGACCCCATTTCAGTACTCCTGAATACATCTTTCTTGCCTGTTTACTTCCATCCAGAGCAATTTTTCTTTAACATCTATTCAGACAGTCTGCTCTGACCCTTGGTCTAGAATAGCCTATTCCCATCACCCACCCTCCTCACACCTCAATCTAGTACACTCGTTATGCCTTGCTCTGTTTTATTTGCCTTGTACCACTTATCAATACCTGACATTATGTTATACATTTGTTTATTAGTCTCTCCACTGAAATATGAGCTCCATGAATCTGTTGATTTTTTCATATTGTCACCACTGCATCCTCAAGACTTAGGACTGTACTTGGCATGTTGTAGGCTTATAATACCTATATGCTCATGGAAGGAAGGGAGAAAAGGAGGAAAGAGAGAGAGGGAATGAAGGAAGGATGGATCTCAGAGAGTATAGAAAATTTAATGCATCTTTTCATTCAACAAACATTAAGGAGTCATGGGCATATGACAGTAAACAAAAGTTGAGGTTCCTTCCCTGTCCTCATAGCCATCATGGAGCTTCCATTCCTAACAGGGAAGGTATACATGCAGTGATTACAACAATGTAAATTAGGGTAATGGGAGAGGAACTAAAGGGATAATCATAGAGAAGCCTAACCATGTTCAAGGACCAGGGCAGTCTGAGACCAAAAAGATAAGTGGGAGAAAGCCAATGAGGCAAGATTATGTTAAAGGAAAAAGAAACCACATGGAAAAATATAGGATTAGAGGTGGGAGACCCTGGGGAGCATTTAGTTTGATACAGATAGAGGGTGAGAGATAAAGATGGGGATATTAGTAGGAAATAGATACCACACAGTAAAACAAACCAATGTTAAGGAATCTGGGCTTTTAAGGATAATAATATTACTCAGTACTATAAGGATGTCTCATTTTGTCTGTAGTGTGGACTGTACATTAGAGGGAGCAAAAACTGAAGCTAGGAAGAACATTTTCAGGGCAGTTTTAAGAATCCAGGAAAGATTTGGTGATGGCGAGCTAGAGAATGGAGTGGAGAAAAGTGAATAGATGAGTTCATCATTATTGTAGGATCTGAAATTTGAATTGAGAAAACATGAGAGTGGGAGGTTACAATCTGTTTCCAGGTTACTATTGGGTGTCCACTCACTAAGATGGATAATACTAGAAGAATGAGATTTGGAAAAAGGTATTATGATACCTACTCATTTTGATCAGAGCACTTAATTGTGGCCTATATCCTCCTGCTCCCCAACACAGGCCAACACTCATAATCTTCAAGATTACATAGATTTGCAAACTACATACGGTGTTCAGCCTCCACCTAAGCTGCCTCCCAGTCATCTATTACTGAGATCAAAGGAAGGGCAGCAGTCTGATGCCTGAAAACTGATGGGTAGGATCCTCCTGGTTACAGCAAAAGTCTTGGGCATGTATTGTCATCCCTTGAAACTAAACCCTGACAGGAGGCCATGGAGCGTCTGCCTTATTATCCTATTGCTACTCTAGATTTCAAGATGCAGTTTACAGTTGCATTTCACACTTGTCTTTTTTTCTTCTCCCTTTCTTTTTCTGAGGATGTAGATCTTAGAAGTGCCATGGATGGAGAAAAAGGAAATAAGCTCCCATGGAGAAAAGACTAAAAGATGTCAGTGAACTCTTTTTTTTCAGACAGGAGGGCACAGCAGGGAGTTCTTCTTTTTCTAAGCCTAGAGCTGGCCAGGCAACTACATTGTACTTGATGGATACATTTTGGACTAATTATTTCCTCTTTGGAACACTGAAGTTTTTATTCATATTGAAGGGCTCACAATGGGCAAAGGTTAGAAAACAGGAAGAGTAACACTAATTGAATGTTCCATTTAGAACACAGGCAGGTCACAAGGGTTGAAGAGCAGAAATAGGCTTTCAGACTGAGTCAACTTTTACAACCCAGGTGAGGTTGCTACTGAGGGATTTCTGACCAAATAAAACCATTGGAGTTTCAGCTTTTAGAGGATGCTTGTTTACACTAGAGTGATGATGGATGTTTGAGATAATGACGCCTGCATAAAGCAAAAAGAACAAATAGTAACAAGTCATCAAGTCACAATGGGTTTTTTATGAAAGACAGTGTTGCTGGGTTGAGAAGTTCCAACTCCAATATAAATACTGAACAGACAAGAAGCAATCAGCAAAAAAAATCTCTCTAAGCCTCATTTTTACATGCAAAAATAGTATACATTATTTCAACAATGAATAGAAGATTTAAAAAAGGACAGGAAATATTAATATATGTAGCCTCTCTGGAATTGAGTGTGTATTTCTGCCCTTTTAAATTTTCCAAATGTCTTTTTTTTTTTTCTATTTATTCTAGGATTTAAACTGCAGTAATAGGTATGTGGCTACTCTTGCTATTCTTAAATAAAAGGATTTGCAAATGTCAAAAAAACCCATAAATAAATAAAATCTCTTTACTTACAGTAATGTAGCAGTTCAAAATCCTAATTAAAAAGTAATATCAAACTTTGCTCATCCCATGCCAGCTTAGAATTGTTCCTTGAGCTAGCTGTCCTCAAATAAAAATACCTAAGTGGAGTAAAAATTCTGGATCTTAACTTGGATAAACTCATAAAATTTTATTCTTTATCTGTAAATTGACCTTGAATTATATCAAGAAATAATTTAAGGGAGTCCAAAATTGAAACTGAGGTTGTTTTACAAATCCAGGAAATCTAAGTACACTTTGGCAAAATAGTGCAGAAATGATTTTATGTTATCTGCGAACTGTATTTTTCTAACGAACCATCTATAATCATGTCAACATAAGCCTAATTTCTAGGCCCACCATAGCTCTTGGTGAGCATTCTTCATATCATCATCCCAGTAATTAAAGAAACATATATAATCACCATCATCCCCGAGGCTCTGGGACCATTTTCCCCTTCCCCTCTCCTTTGCATTTGCTGATATCTTTTTTTTTAAGTCAAAA
>PISX010018028.1:0-41673 GCA_004024625.1 Mellivora capensis | reverse complement strand
TTTTTTTTTTTAAAGATTTTATTTATTTATTTGACAGAGAGAGAGAGATCACAAGTGGGCAGAGTCAGGCAGAGTCAGGCAGAGAGAGGGGGGAGCAGGCTCCCCGCTGAGCAGAGAGCCTGATGTGGGGCTCGATCCCAGGACCCTGAGATCATGACCTGAGCCGAAGGCAGCGGCTTAATCCACTGAGCCACCCAGGCGCCAAAAGGGGTAACTTTTGATTTGGGTGGAGATCCTGGCTAGTTTCCTCAGTTTTT
Organism: Mellivora capensis; assembly: GCA_004024625.1. Lineage (NCBI taxonomy): Eukaryota > Metazoa > Chordata > Mammalia > Carnivora > Mustelidae > Mellivora > Mellivora capensis. The sequence continues at coordinate 41,416 of PISX010018028.1, read as the reverse complement.
AAAACAGGACATTATTTCCTGTGCAGTTGTGTTCTCACACAGTGGTATGCTAGAAATGCCTTTTTCTGGCTTAAGAGACTGTGTCTATCTCTTCCTATATCCATGGTCAGCGATGTCAAGTTGGTTAGCTTGAAACTGGTCATAGCAGGAGTATTTACCCCAGTGATTCCCAGTGAGGATCATTTTGCCCCTTAGGGGATATTTGGCCATCTCTAGAGACATATTCTGTCATCACAACTGGGGGTTTACTACTGACATCTAGTGGGTAGAAGCCAGGGATGCTGCTCAATATCCTACAATGCAAAAGACAACTCCCCCCAACATAGGATTATCCAGTCCAAAATGTCAATAGCAGTTAGGTTGAGAAACTCTGATTTATACCATAGAAATTAGGAAATTTAACAAGTCTATTTTTTTAGAAATTATATTTTTTTAGCCACAGTTTACCAACCACTTATCCCCAAAATGAATTCTTACACCTGCATCATTGTACAATCTCTAATTCCCAACAGAAGCCCATGGGGGAAGTGATGTTCATGGAAATCTGAAAGCTGTCTTGTTCCCTGAGTAATTCATAGAGACCATGGTTGGCTTTTTGAAAATTTTAATTTTTATTTACTTTCTAAAGATTTTATTTATTTGAGAGAGACAGAGAGAGGCAGAAGCAGGCTCCCCACTGAGCAGGAAGCCCAAGGCAAACCTCCATCCCAGGACTCTAGGATAATGATCTGAGCTGAAGGCAGACACTTAACCTACTGAGTCACAGAGGTGCCCCTTTTCTTTCCTTTCCTTTTATCCTTCTCCTTCTTTTTAATAAAGGGCAGATAGTAAATATTTTAGGCTTTGCAGACCATGTAGTCTCTATTGCAACTACTTTTGTTTGTCATTATAGTGTGAATGCATCCACAGACAAAACATAATGAATGGACGTGGCTCTGTCCCCAAAAAACTTTCTTTACAGAGTATACCACACAGCTTGCTGACCCTTGACTTAGATAGTAGCTTAGCCCCTTTTCAGAACTGCCTTCACTGAGATTTTCTTTTGATGCAGAACATTCAGCTTTTATTAAAGATATAAGAAATTACCAAATTACATTTGCTGCAACATTTGGTACCAAAAAAGTCATTGAGGACATTTTTCCACGGAGGCATTATACACTTCATTCTTAAGGTCTTGCAGTAAAGAATTTCTTAAAATGCTTGGCTTCCCACTGAGGAACTAATTATGCTTACTTTTTTTTTTTCTTCTAGATTTTCCTTTGTATACTAGGAAGCCAAAACTATATTTAATATTCACCTATAGTATTTCCCAATTTGACTAATAAGAATCAGCTATGGGTGTTTAAAAAAATATAGGCTCCTGAGCTCCACTCCAGATCTCCTGAATCTGTCTTCATGGTGGAGGGGTGGGGGCTAGGCCAGTGCTTCTCAAACTTTATGTACATATAAGTCACTTGAGAATCTTGTTAAAAGGCAGATTCTTTTCTTTTTTTTTTTAAGATTTTATTTATTTTATTTGACAGATCACAAGTAGGCAGAGGCAGGCAGAGAGAGAGGAAGGGAAGCAGGCTCACTGCTGAGGACAGAGCCCAATGCAAGGCTCGAGCCCAGAACGCGTGTGTGTGTGTGGGGGGGAATCATGACCTGAGCCTAAGGCAGAGGCTTTAGCCCACTGAGCCACCCAGGCGCCCCTAAAAGGCAGATTCTGATCCAAAAGGTGAGGGATTCCACATTTTTGAGAAGTTCCCACGTGATGTTGATGCTGTTGTTCTTGAAATCACAATTTGAAGCAAAGTCCTAGAGTATCAATATTTTGGTAACAAATTCTCCTCAGATTCTTTTCTTATCACTGAATTGCATCTGAATTATGTTTTTCCTTATAACTATTATGTTTACATTCTGCTTTTTTTGCTTTCTGCTTTAATTTATGATTTGAAATTTAATTTTGTATGTTCTCTTTTAAGTCTCTCAAATCCTTTGGAGGGAGTCAGATGGGCAACAGAAATAAATCTAAGATGAATAACTTTGGATGCCTTTTTTTTTTTTTAAACAATTGTGCAATATAAATTTAGTCTGATACTAATTAGTTGTACTTCTAACCCAAACGTAACAAATAACCAGATTAGTTTTGTTACTTCTTCAAGACAGGGTTCTTTAAAATTTGGGATCATCAGATTCAGTCATTGAATGTGTTTGTCTGCGTAATTTACCGTATGTCTGTTTAACCTTTAAAACGTTCCCTCGCTCTGGGCCAGTATAAAAAGGTCCTCAAGATACCGATCACTTAGCTTTTACTCTCTGATCTTGTCCATGAGGAGTTTCTGCACAGGATCAAGTTCCTTATTAAATGCCACTGGTGTAAAGCGAATGGCCTTCCACAAATGGACTGAGACCGCTGACCCAACAAAAGAGGAAAACTTGGTCACCTCGGAACCGTTAAAGATGTTCTGTTTTTGGCCCAGAAACTCTATGGTTCGGCGTGGCAGAGCGGCCACAGTCTTACTTCCGGTCTCCTCGTCCGCCTGGCGGACCTGCCTCGCAATGCATTATGGGGCATACCTCAGCTTGATGGACCGGCAGCCTGGGGGAGGCCGTCAGCCCTTGAACCTGAACGCGCTTTTATAACATCCACTCCTTCAGTTTACATTCAGGAATTAATAGTTTCCCCCCCATCACTTTGTGCGCTAAGATTTATGAGTAAAGGTTATCCCGTTTCATGGGAAGGAGTTTACAGTATTTACACTCTAACCTCTTAACGGTGGAGCTTTAGGATTAAAATGCACAACTTCAGCAGGCCTTTTCAGTCTTGCTGTGTGTTTCCCCTTGAAGCCCTTAGCAACGGGCAGGAGGTGGCAAAGGAGGCAGTGGACTGTTAAAGTGGTAGAACGTGGACCTTCTGGCCCCGCGTGAAGTCTGTCAGCCACAGACTGAACAGCTTCTTTGGCTGTTGACCATATTTGCAGTGTCTCCTAGAGTTCTGAGCAGAAGGGGAGAGAGGACGCCATGCACCAACGCTTGTGGGATTAGGCTTGTTCCGGAGTGGTCAGGCCATGATCTGGTGTCCAGGTGGTGGAGGGCACAGCCCTCTCTGCTCTTGGAGTCTGGCTCAGTAAGTATGTTAAATTTCCTTTGTCACTAGGTGGCAGAATATAATTAAGATGTCAGAATTTTCCCCATAACGTTGGACAGTGTTTCTAGCTCCTTCCTAATGACCTCTTTCATTACTTTGCAGTATTTGCTAATGCTACTTAAGGCTGAGGCAATAAGATAAAAATTCCTTCTGCAAACACTTCCTATATTATCTAGGATTTTACTTTTTTTTTTTTTCATTTAACTAGCTTACCTCTTAGGGTGAAGCATCCTTAACATAAATCACATTCTCTTCCTAAGGGTTACTGTTTGGACAATCCGAGCTTCTTAATTTTACATATTATTTTATTCTTCTCTGTCTCTTTTTTAAGTGGGCTCCATGCCTAAGGTGGGGCTGGAACTTCCAACTCTGAGATCAAGAGTCACATGCTCCGCTCACAGAGCCAGCCAGGCACCCCTCTATTATTCTTTTAAAGCAAATCCCAGACATTGTTTCACTTCACTTATACCTATTCCAGTGTGTATCTGTAAAATAAGGGCTATTGAATCTGTGCAGTTTTGATGATTAGCACAATCAAATAATGAAATATATTCCTGTGGCTCATAGTGTAAAGATATGCACAGTTATTTGCAAAAGCCCAGTTTTGCAGGGTTAGGGTTTGCGTGTGGTCTGACTGGAATGGGCCAGTTCCCCTGCTTATGGAATCTGGAATTTATTCTGATGGGGAAAATGTATTCATGACTCAATGTGGATCACCTTTCAGTCCTCAGATGAGTGTATACAGAGTTTGAATGAACAGAAAGCAACAGATCAAATGTGTGGTTGGCATAACAATTAGAAAATCTCCTCCAATACCAATCTTTCATATGCCCTTTGCTCCATTTTCAGTCATCAGAGGGGTAGGAAGTCTTCAGCTGCATCTCCTGTGGCCCTTGCTTCTGGGGTCTCAGTCTTGGCTTCTGGAGTCACAAGACTAAAGTCTCATTCTTATACTGTATTTCCGGCCCTTCCAGGGCCAGTCTCAGTGCTTACATCTTCCTCAGCTGGGGCTTCTCCTTCCCTATTTCTCCCTGATTAGAACTGGCTCACAGTACCCTTTTTACCCCCTTGCCTTTGCGGAGTTGAGTACACCTTTTCTGCAAGGGTTGCTATGTTTTCCTCTCTCCTCACTTCCTCTTCAAAATCTTATTGTTCTGTGAAGGCCCCAGCTGATTCCCCTTTCCATAGTGCTAATACCACAGATTTGGCTGGTTGCCCCACTTCTGTTTTTCCATTTCCACTTCCCCATGTACTGGATGTTTGCCGCATGCCAGGGACCACACTAAGTTCGAGGGATATAAGAATGAGAGAATCAGAACCCTGCCTTTGAAGAGCTTATTGCTTGACTGGGGGTGAGGCGAGCAGGGGAGTGGAGCATAAATGAGGGCAGTGCAACGTAGTATGTGATGGGAAAATTGTAGGCACAAGTGATATGAGAATATAGAAGAGGGATGGGCTTACTGTGTTTGGCAGGGAGGCCAGAAAAGACTTGTCCAGCGTGAGCCTTTTCTTTCTGTTTTTATATTTAATTTAATGTATCCTATTTATTTTTATTAATTTGTCAGGTTATACATCAATATAGTTCAAATATATATGCATATACTATAAAATTAATTTACATATATATCACCCCTAATCCCCATTACTCTTCTATCCATCCCCATGCTGTCCAAAGGTAACTACTATTACTCGTTTCATATGTGTCCTTTCAGAATTTCTGTATACATACACAAGCGAGTTTAAATAAATTTTTTTTCTTTCTCCTTTTTTTACTCCAGAAGTACATAGTATACTTACTGGTCTGTAATTTGCTTCTCTTGGTCTGTCTATTCATGTACCAATACCACACTGTTTTAATTTTTAAGCTTTTACATTATGTTTACTGTTTGGTAGGACTGGTCCCCAGATGGGGACTTGAAGGATAATTGGAATTCCCTAGGAAGAGATGACAGCACCAGTGACAACTGATGTTATTAGTACAAACTGTTTACACCACCACCACCACCACCATTTTATTGTATGTTTACTGTGTGTGAGATGCTCTAAGTCGTTCCTTGTTTACCTCTATGTTTGTTTTCCCTTTGCTTTGAAAATTTGCCTCTTTATTTTAAATATATTTACTTCATTGTAGGTAACATTTTAAGCCACTTTAAGTCCTTTTCGAAGCAAGGAGAGGCATAAATACAAAAAGACCGGAACTGTATTGGGTAGGTTACTTTGCATAATAAATCCCTAATTCTTGTAACAACCCTACAAGGTAGATATTATTATCCTCTTTTTATAATTGAAGGCACTGAAGACTAGAGAAGTCAAGTACTTTTCTCAAGGTTATATAGCAAATAAGTGTAGATTCAGAATTCAAACCAAAGTATATTGGTTATAATCTTTGTGGTTCCTGGTGCTTCTTTAAACCATACTAGATGAAGTTCTTTATTAGGGTTCTGATAAGGATAGCAGAAAGAGAAGCTGGGAAAGAAAGTAAATCCTTATAGGGAACAATTATACACAGTTTTTCTTACTGGCAAATATATGTACATAGTAACTGTGGACCATGTAAAATCATCACTATCATGTGATTTTGTTGTTAACTTTTAATTCATCAAACAAATCCAGAGTTTACCATGTCAAGCACTTTGCTAGGTACTGAAGATACAATGACACTTGCGATCTGGTCCCTAGCCCTTAACTCCTCCTGTGGGAGTTAACTAGCAGGTCTTTCTGGTCTCAACCTCTTCATGCATTGCACCATGAGGAATATTTAGTCCATTTTTTAATCCTATGCTAGTTTATGCCCACGTTTTTGTTTGAAAGTTGATAATGCAGATATGATTAACTAGTAGCAGCTTCTTGGACTATTTTATTTTATTTTTTTAAAGATTTTACTTATTTATTTGACAGACAGAGATCACAAGTAGACAGAGAGGCAGGCAGAGAGAGAAGGAAGCAGGCTCCCTGCCAAGCAGAGAGCCCGATGTGGGGCTCGATCCCAGGACCCTGGGATCATGACCTGAGCCCAAGGCAGAGGCTTTAACCCGCTGAGCCACCTAGGAGCCCTGCTTCTTGGACTATTTTAAAGATTGTGAAGCTATATCTGGAATCATCGGCAAGGAGTGCAGTGACTTAGTTATGCCTGCCATGGGGGCAGGAGGGAGAATTGAAGGCAAACAAGCCATGTACTTGTCATACCTGAATTAGTTGTCCAGAATGATCAGTTTCAGTTTCTTTCTGTAGCTGTTATAAATTACACCAATTGTATTTTATTGCTTGAATCCACCATTTCTTAAATTGCTATATAAGTTATTCTCCTCTTGGGAAGTCCTGGAGAAAGAAAGCCATTTAACTTGTTGAGACACAGTTTCTCCAGCATTTTTTTAAAAGATTTTATTTATTTATTTGACAGACAGAGATCACAAGTAGGCAGAGAGGCAGGCAGAGAGAGAGGAAAGGAAGCAGGCTCCCTGCTGAGCAGAGAGCCCGATGTGGGGCTCGATGTGGGGCTCGATCCCAGGACCCTGAGATCATAACCTGAGCCGAAGGCAGAGGCTTAACCCACTGAGCCACCCAGGCGCCCCTCCAGCATATTTTTTGTACAAGGAATCTGTCTCTTCATTTCTAATCACACAAGCCATATCAATACTGGATGTATCACTTTGTCCCAATTCTGGAATTCTGTCCACCATCACTGTCAGTGGATGCCTTTGCTTTCTTAGTATTTTTTCTTAAGATTTTATTTATTTATTTGACAGAGAGAGACACAGCGAGAGAGGGAACACAAGCAGGGGGAGTGGGAGAGGGAGAAGCAGGCTTCCTGCTGTGCAGGGAGCCTGATGCGGGGTTCGATCCCAGGACCCTGGGATCATGACCTGAGCTGAAGGCAGATGCTTAACAACTGAGCCACCCAGGTGCCCCCTAGTATTGTTGTAGTGACTTTTGTTAGGAAGAAAAACTCCTGGGCTGAATGCTACTCTGTTGTATGGAAGCCCTTTGTTCAATAATTTCTGTCTCTGTCTTGCCATCTAAAATTCCTTTTTTTAAAAAAAGATTTAATTTATTTATTTGACAGAGAGCGATCACAAGTAGACAGAGAGGCAAGCAGAGAGAGAGAGAGAGAGAGGAGGAAATAGGCCCCCTGCCGATCAGAGAGCCCGATGTGGGACTCGATTCCAGGACCCTGAGATCATGACCTGAATTGAAGGCAGAGGCTTAACCCACTGAGCCACCCAGGCACCCCCAAAATTCCTTTTGCGACTACAGCTGGAGTTAAAAATAGTTACAGGTTGGGGCGTCTGGGTGGCTCAGTGGGTTGAGCCTCTGCCTTCAGCTCAGGTCATGATCTCAGGGTCCTGGGATCAAGCCCTGCATCCAGCTCTCTGCTTGGCGGGGAGCTTGCTTCCCCCTCTCTCTGCCTGCCTTTCTGCCTACTTGTGATCTCTCTCTCTCTGTCAAATAAATAAATAAAATAAAAATGGCTGCCGGTTGCCTGTCTGGAGTTTTACTGAGGTAAGACCACACACAAATGAGTTCTTGCATGACTGGGGTGTGTTAGAAGATAATTCTTTTCATTCTGCTTATTTGCTGAAAGCCATGCTCATGAATGAAAAACTTCCTCTAAGATGTTAATCCTCAAATGGCTGTTGCCTTATGGGAAATGCATTTGAACTGCCAAGCAGGTTTCTGTCTGGCCACTTGTGGTTATCTCTCTGGCCATGGAGGGTAGAGAGGTGGTGGCAGTTGTGCTATGGCACGGGGTAGTCACACAAAGAATATTGCATTTGGAGTCACTAACTCTGGGGGCAAGACCTGGTACCATTGCTTGGTTACTGTGTAAACTTGAGCCAGTCAAACTCTGAATAGAGTTGACTCAACTCTAAAATGATGACTATAATAATTCTGATCTCCCTAATTTAGGGAGTTGTTGAGAGGACTGAATATGATATATGGAAAACATTGATGTAAAATTAAGTTTTCATATTAGATGTCTGGGTTTACATTTTTTTCCTGCTGGTTTTCCCATAGCTCTTGTCTTAACCAGATGTGAAATACAGTCTTTATTGCAGCTTTTCCTGACAGTATTTTTGTGAAAAGCTATAGGCCCAATGCCTTATACAAAAACCAACTTGGTTTTGGTGATAGTCTTTCTCTTGCTTTTTCTTTTACCACTGTTCTTGTTCATTATTGTCTGTAGATTTTAAGCACAATGTACCCTGATCTATAAATTACACCTCAATGTTAATATCTTTAAAACAAGTCTGTGAGAAGGAAAAAGAGATGCTCTGCTCTACAAAACTTAAGAAAAAGTTAATTGAATAAATGCTTCAGGTAACTGAGGCTCTGAGAGAAAGGAGAGTCTAAGAGAAAATTAGTAGTGTTAGAATAGAAATACCTATTTGGCAAAGTGCTAAGGGTCTATATACTCTGTGCCTTAACTTAGGTGAAGATGTGAGGAGTTATAACATGGGATTCCATTGCATATTGCACAGTTTTGTCTATCCATTCTTCAGTCGATGTACATTTGGGTTGTCCTAATAAACATCTTGTACCCCAAACTCCATCTCAGCATCTACTTCTGCAGAGCCCAACTTGCAGCCTATCCACACTTGGGACCCTAGGACCTCAACTTCTGCACCAATGGGGGTTATCAAGAAATTCTTCCAATAAAGGTGGTTCTGCTCAAAGAGAAATTCTAGCACCAGATACCAAGATAATAAAAAAAACTTTCCATAATAAGTACTATAGGCCAATGTGTTGTCTTCTTGGTCTTAGAGTAGGCTTCTTTAGGGAGGAGATTCAGTGTAGTTGAAATTTGGTAAGGGCACTGGGTAGCTCAGTTCTTTGGGGATCTGCTTTCGGCTCAGGTCTTGATTCCCAGGGTCCTGGGATCGAGTCCCACATCGGGCTCCTTGCTCCACAAGAAGTCTGCTTCTCCCTCTATCCCTCCTCCAACACATTCTTTCAATCTCTCTCTCTCTCTCTCTCTCTCTCTCTCAAATAATAAAGAAATAAAATCTTTTTAAAAAATCTGGTGAAAAAGAAGACAGAAAGGCCAGGTGAGAGGTGAGGCCAGAAGGACTGGTAGGGGCCACACTGTGAATGACATTTGTGCCAGAACAAGATATTTGGATATTTCCTGTAGCAGTGGAGACTCATGTAAGGTAGGTGAAGTGTGATCAGGTGCATCCTCACTCCATATGTGGCTTACAAATGGTGAGCAGCTCTTCTGTCTTAGAAGACATTGTGAGTTGGCCAGAGTCTGAGTGGGAGAATCTGCTGGAGAGGAAGAGATGAAATATAGATTGAAGAAGTGCTCAGAATGAATTTCAGGGGTCCAGAACACGCAAATGAGACTGCAGGGAAGGTGGAAAGGAATCATAGTAAGAGAAGCTGTATGGCATATTGGAAAGAATATGGCCCTGAAATCTGATACATCCGGGTTTTGATTTCTCTTTTATCCTGTAGCGGCTCTGTGGCTTTAAGCAGATTACCTAACTTTTCACTTTTTAATAAAAGATTTACTTATGTATTTTGAGAGAGAGAAAGTGCAAGCATGAATGGGAGGGACAGTGGGGGACAGAGAAAGAATCTCAAGCAGACCCTGTACTTAGCGAGGGGGCCCAACACAGAGATTGACTCCATGACCTTGAGATCATGACCTGAGCTAAAACCAAGAGTCAGACGCCACCTAGGTGCCCCTAACTTTTCATTTCTAGAAGGAGGCTAGTTATTCTTACCTTTCTGCATTTTGGTGTGAATTTGAAGTGACAGACCCTATAGAATGCAACCAACTCCTCTTAGTTCACTTCCATTGTCCCTGTAAGCAGGGCAGGCCTGAAAGGCAGAACCCAGGGTAGAGGTCCAGAGTTGGGTCATCAGGTAAATAAGGGCAGAAGGCAGGGATGGTAAGGGCTGCTGGGGACCAAGGAGCAGGAAGGAGAAATGAGAGGAGGGCCAGAACCCAGGGAATCTCAAGACCGGTCCCAGGTAGGGGCACATCTGCATGGATATCATTTCTCTGGAGCCCTGGCCTTTTTGAAGGTTCAAACAACCTCTCCCTAATCCACCAACTCAGGCCTCTCTGCAACCTCCAATGGTGGCTGTTGGCTGTTTGGATGGTGGATCCTGACAACGCCCACAATTTTAGATCCTTTGTAGCTAGATGAAGCAAAGTCGAGAGTTGTGTTTGGCAGGTGTACCTGCCTAGTACAGAGTTTGTACCAGCTACCTCCTTCCTTTCTTGTTTTCCTTTTATTATTTTAAAGTCCCTTTCACTGATACATGTCTTGGTTTTCTAAAAAGTTACATTGCATGTGCTAATTTTCAGTTCCGAGGGATGTATGGTTGAGCTCCATGACCTCTGAGGCTCCTTGCCATTCTGTGATGCTGGGACTGGAAGTCAAGAGGAGTTCAGCACCTGCTTTCTGGGCCATCGTGGCCATCTGCCATCTCAGACTTAATCTTATCCATCTTGGAGTCTGCCACTTTTCAGCTGTGAGAAGATATTGGCAGCCTCCGAAACCACTAAAACAGTACAGAAAACTGCATCTGATCCTTTGGGGACTCCCTCGTCTTCTGTGTGGAGATACTGGCAGGCTCCAGAGATGTGAAAATGGTACAGAACCTGTTTGTTTGACCTGTTGGGATTACTCATTGGCATTTCCACATTCAAAAGTGCAAAAATAATTGAGGTGTGTAAAAAGGAGCCCTAGGCCACACAGAAACCTCAGGTAGTTTCATTCTTTGATGTTTAACTAGAATTTGTGGGTATTTGATTGTCTTGTGTTCATTTATTTAGAAAACACTTGCTGAGTGCTTCCTCTAATACTCTGAAATTTATGAAATTGCATTTTTTTGTGGATGAAAGATGATAAAATGGCAGTGATGTCACATGATCTGACCTAACATAGGCCAGGAGCCGTGCCAGGAGCTGGAGCTGCAAAGGGGTGAAACACAGCTTCTGACCTGGAAGGGCTCAGAGTCCAGGGAGGAGGACACAGATAGTTGGAACACAAGTGATACAGCTTCTGTTACAGATGTGTACAAAGGGAGGCGTGTGGTACACCCCCAAGAGGGAGGGACCAAAACAAAGGCTTCCTAGGGAAGCCTCCTGGACTTTAGTATGTGGAATAAGAGATTTTTGGTGAAGTTCTCAAAACTGACCTGCCATGCTAGGGATGCATATTATGATAGCTTTATACAGTGCCAATTTAGCCTCAGGTCTAACTGCTGTAATAAATCCTTTATTCTATATCACTCATCATGGCTCTGCTTCTCTGTCACCTGATGAATGCACCCAGTAAGTCTCAGTTCACCCTATGTTCCATTGATTAATACTCCATATTTGAGGACCATAGTAAGTAGCACAGAATAATATAGTTTCAAATGCCAACACCTATGAAGATATGGCACCTTGGGTTGACTTGGAGATGGGCTGCCACCCCAGCTCCCCACTCAGCAAGTCATGTCTCCAACTCCTACATTAGGACAGAGGTCATTGTTTAATTCAAGGCAGTACCTTGTAGGGAGCTCCTGATAGCATCTAGGCGCTATTCTAAGAGCTTTGCATGCATTAATTTACTGAATCTTTACAACCTGTGAGGTGGGTACATGGGTTATCCCTATTGTATGGTTTAGGAAACTGGGGCACAGAGTGGTTGAGAAACCAATACTGTATGTATAGTCTGACTCGGAATGCAAGATACTGCTTGAGACTTCTAATTTTTCTTATTTTGCCAACTTCTCATTTCAGAGTAGAGATCCTTGATCTGCATCCCTTTAACTGCTGACTATCTCCTCTGCCTTCCACTATCAGAGACTGTGTTCCCTAAGCCAGAGCTATAGAGCTCTGACCCTTCAGAGGTCCCTAGAAATGAGATCCTTGAACCTGAATGCTGCCCTAATGGAGGATCTCCCTGGGCCTGTTGCCCTCCTCTAAGCTAGCACTGTGCAAGTCCAGCTGCACCAAACCAGGCCCCGGGGAGGGAGGAACTCTGGCTTTCAGAAAATAAAACAGAGTTTAGGAGCTGCCTGAGTTTTGGAAGGAGAGAGAGCAAGGAAGATATGGGACTAAGAGCTTCCACAGTCTCCCCAACCTGCCTGTGGGTTATTTCCCATCTCTCACACCCAGAAACAACAAATGGCTCCCGCTGACTGAGCACATTGGTGTTTTCTGGGCCTTTGTGCCCTTGTTTTCTAGTGCCCTCTGCCAGCTCATTCCTACTGACTTCAAGGCCCAGCTAAAAGTCACTTTCTGAGATTTTTCTTCTCAGGCCAGCGCACCTGAGCATTTAAAGTACATGGAGCCCTTGTGCAAAGTCACACTTGGAGGCCTTGCTAAATTACAGATTTTAATTCAGTAGTTGTGAGGTAAGGCCCGAGATTCTGCATTTCTAACAAGTTCCTGGGGTATATAGATGCGTTGATCTATATCAACAAGGCTCTAGATCTTTTCCTTTAGTCCTTTTTGGAAACTTAAGCCTGCAGAAGTTATTTCAAGAGAAATATATTTTTTACTAACTCAAGCTAATTTGGCTTTTAGCAATTGGTAAATTCTTTGGGTAGATATCTGTGGGGCCCAATGTCCTGGTTTGCCTGGCATGGTATGGTTTCCTGGGACATGGGATTTTCAGTGCTCAAACTGAGAAAGCCCTGGGCAAACCAAGATGAGTTGGTCTTCCGGCCTCTGATGGTTATAGCTGGGCGGGGCTATACCCCTCCTATTTTATAACTTCCACAACAGGTGAGGTCTTAGATAAAATTTTGCTAAAGCTATCAATGTTTATTAGCCAGCAGGTACGAAAACAGTCCTACAACAGTCTTACAGCCCAAAGAATGACAATAGTCCTTTCTTTCATTATTTATTTATTTATTTATTTATTTATTTTAAGATTTATTTATTTGACAGACAAAGATCCCAAGTAGGCAGAGAGGCAGGCAGAGAAAGAGGAGGAAGCAGGCTCCCTGCGGAGCAGAGAGCCCGATGTGGGGGGGGGGGGGCTTGATCCCAGGACCCCGGGATCATGACCTGAGCTGAAGGCAGAGGCTTTAACCCACTGAGCCACCCAGGCGCCCCCCTTTCTTTCTTTTAAAGAGAGATTAGGGGTTGGATGGAGGGGCAGATGTAGAGAGAGAGAGAATCTTAGTAATCTCCGTGCCCAGTTTGGAGCCCAATGTGGGGCTGGGTCTCACGATCCTGAGATCATGACCTGAACTGAAATCCAGAGTTGGACACTGAACCAACTGAGCCTCCCAGGTGCCCCCCTACAATGGTTCTTAAGGCTTTGGGGGAAGGCCCATGCTCTCCCTTGGGCACTGCAAGTACCACTAGAATGATAGGTTCTCTGTAAAGTGGACTGAAGGATATTACAGTGATGGAACCAGCCACCCTTGCAGTTGGTTCAAGTGACAGCCTCTATGGAGAGAGAGGAGGACCAAAGGAACACAAGACCTCAGGCACTGCACCAAAAATATTAGACTGCTTGTTGAATTTGTATACTGCATTAAAGCAGAGCAGTGGGCTTTGTTCTGCAGCCAGTGAGGGGCCTCAAGGCCTGTGCTGGGGGTGGGGGGTGTCCCGTTCAGCCAGCGAATCAGCTCTGTGCCTTTCTCAGCCTTAATTAGATTCAGGTTTTGTTGGTCTTTGTGATATTTTGCCTGGAGGATGGGTGGAAGGTCACCTCAAGAACTGACCACTACTTAAATGTATTTTTCTCCACGTTCCTTGAGCTTCCTCTTGTTTTTTTTTCAACACCAGAAAGAGAAGCACAGAATTGGTTTCCTTGGGCTCTGGGGAGCACACAAAACAAGACCCCTCCCTGCATTCAGAAAAGCCAAATCATGTGGGACCCTGGCGTTGCATTGGAACAGCTGAAGGTTTTTTTTTTTTTTTTTTTCCTAAGGAGGAAGGCGGATCTCTTTCTAATTGAGCCTCAGTCTCTTAAAAAAAAAAACAACCATTTTTTAAAACTTCTTTTTCCTGGAAGAAAAGAAAGAAAGAAAAAAAAGTGAGATTTTCCTTGCCTCTAGGCCTCTCAGAAGACACGAGCTTGGTGAGTGGAGTTGGGGCTGCTGGGATGGAAGTTCTGTGAACAGATTTTTCAGAGCAAGTGTTAGTGAAGCTCTCATCCTCCCTGTGGCTTTGTACACCAACCTCTGACACCATTCAGCAAAACAACTTCACCTTTCACCTACTTTCTTTGTTTTCCAGCTGTTTGGTTCATGCTTTGTGTGCACATGGGAGCAACTCTTGATTATTTTGTTTTCTTATATCATTTTTCCTTCTATGAAGAAGAAGGATCAAGGTCCTTGGTAAGGCTGTGGAAATTAGGAGACCAGGAGACCAGGGCGGTGTGAGTGTGTCACTGTTGGAAAGGACTCCAAAGAGCTCTAGAGATCTGTGGCTCAGAGTTGAATGGCAGTCCTTGTTTCACAGAAAGAAACTGAAGAACCTGAGACTTGGAGAGGAGAGATGGCTTGCTTGAGGCTGGCAAATGAATAATGAGATCTGAAAGTTTTTTTAATGCTCTCAATTAAAATTCATGGAGTCTCAGTGTTGAGAGGGACCTTAACAGTTTTGTGTCAAACTTCAGGCAGATGCTCGATTTCTGGTCTGTCTGTCCTCGTGAAATAGCTGTATGGCTACTGCTGGCCACATTGGGTGATGGGGCAACTGCCAGCGTCCCAGAAAGTGGGGCTTTATTCGATGATTCCCTTGGATGAAGGATATTTTGACCAGGACTGTGTTTTGAACTCTCTCTTTCTGAATACATTAATTTCAATTAGAATTATACCAGTGTTGGTGAATTTTCACCGGAAGGGTATTTCCTAGAGCAAACCTTATTTAGTTTTAATCAATTCATTTAGGGCACCTAGGAACCTTTAATTTCCACAAAGAATGAAGCCTCTCCTAAACATAACCCTGACTTTGGGCAGAAAATCTTGTAGCTCTGTTTTGTAGAACAAATTTAGGAAGATGCTAATCCTAGCTATGGAATAAATTCTGAAAAGGTACATAATATAAATTTAATTTTTTGAATCAAATAATATTTTAAATGGGATAGAGGAATTTACCACTCAGAAGCAGTCAATGGAAAATATATTGCTAAGTGAGAAGAGCCATATTTATATAAGATAAATCAGTTTTTATTAATATATATATTATAGATCATTTTGGAAATGGATTTTAACAGTGCTTATTTGTGTGTGAAGTTTTGGGAGAACTTTCTTTTGCTTGTCTGTATTTCCTAAATTTCTATATTGAACAGCATCCCAACAACAAAAACTCTCAAAATAACCAATGATGAATCCTTTAGGAAAATGAAGAATGCTTTGGGTAGAGAGAATAAGCATATCTCCTCTTTTATCATTTTTAGACTAAAGAGATATTCTCTCTCATTCTCTGTGAGAAAGACATAGCCCAAAAATCATTTTCCTCCTTCCTCTGATCAAAATCCTACCATGAAATGTGCGTGCATATCAAGTCTAATCTCTTCTGCTTTATTGTTAAGACCCTGTGAACTTGACCCGATTTTTCTCTCTCAGATTTACCTAATACTGGTCCCATTCTGATGACAGGCACTTTAGTCAAGCTCATTTCTTTTGTCCAGACCTCTTGAGCCCAACCTTTTTCTGCTCCAGTGTCCTTGTTTGTTTATTTATTTTTTTTTACACTGGAATGTCCTTTCTGTCTCTCCAAATTCAAGGCCATTTGTTCTGTAATACCCTCAACTAATTTTTCCCTTTTCTGACTTCATGTGGCAGTTCTAGTCTATACTGTACCATTTAACACTCACTGACTGATTGTGCCACCTAGGCTCAGCCTTTGATGCTGAGTGGCTGAGGCTAATTTAGCTTGCTGGCCGTAGGGTCTGAATGCTTGGAAGACATGCTAAGTAGCCTCGAATGATACAGTGAGTTGGAATCCAGAGAAATAGACCAAGAAGACAGCAGTTTGCTCAATGGCTGAGCAAATGAGCAGTTAGATGCTAGAGCAAATGGGGCATGAGGTGTAAATAAGCATAGAGAAGGTAGTGGCCTCTTGTTCCTCTCATGTTGGACTTGGTGTGGTCTGTCTGGGCTGGGGACTGACTGTCACTGCACACTGGTACCCTCTTTAAGAGAGCAAAGCAGGGAGTTCTCTGGGGGAATTCTGGAGAAGTCTACTTTTTCCATCTCTCCACATAGTCATTGCCACCCAAAGTCCAGGTTGATTCAGACACTGTTTGTAACCAGTCAGAAGAAACTGAAGCTAGAAGTAGCTTAGGCAAAAACTAAGGGTATTCAGTAATCAAATAACCAAGCTATAGGAAGTATGGCTGCAACTTGACCTAGGAACTGGGTGTCTAGACTTGGATGCTGCCAAGAATCTTTTCTGTTTCCCTAATCTCTGTTTCTTTCTGTATTTGGATCTTCTGTGTTGCAGACAGCATTCTTTTACATGGTTGTAAACATAACCATAAAGAGCTCCTAAATTTTATAGCTTTCAACTTCCACTATCAGAGGCTGATTCTCTTATTCCAGTTGGGAGAATCCCAAGGAGGGGCTCTAATTGGCATGGCTTGTGTCAAATGCTCACCCCTGACTAATCAAACACTTGGAGGGAGTCATGGCCAAGTAGGAAGATGCCATGTAGATAGGGGTGGAGTGAGTAGTTCCCAGAGTACAGGGTTTTGGCAAACAATCCCACACATATCACACCTAATAGCACGGCAGCTACTGTGTACATAGTACTGCTCAGTACAGACATGTTGGTCACTATGCTGGAAAGCAGGAAGGAAGAACTATGGTTTAGTGTACCACCCTTCCTATTGCTAGAGCAAAGTCAACAAGTCTTTATTGAGAGTTGCTCTCGGAGGATTTGATAATTGTTGGACTAGCCTGCAACTTTGTACACTGTCACTTTTTTCTGCTGTGTTAACCCCAGGACTTGTGGCTACATTCAGACCCCCCAACAAACCTGACATTTCTTTGCCCTGCAGAGAACTCCTAATGACTTCCATTGTTATCTTGGTCTTGGTGACTGCTGAGTCACTGCATTTCCCAGAGAGAGAATATGAAGTCACCAACACTGCCAGGTTATCAGCAGTCATAAGCTCTGGATGGATGGAATGTTTCTGGGGAGAAATGTGAGTGAACAGAGGAACCTGACACTTCTTTTTAGAAGAGGGCCATTAGCTCATCCTGGGTAGGTAAGCTGGATGGCAGGAGGGAATAAGAGGAACATTAGCATAAAATGCCTCACTCTAGAAGGTCTCCTGCAGCACTAGGGGCACCAAAATCAGTAAGTTCCTGGTTCATGAGGCTGGTGGAGAGTCTGCTGTTAGAAGATAAGATGAGGGATAAATCTGTGAGGTAGGGAAGGAAGTGTGGCATGAAGACCCAGACATGCCTGGGTCCTCTTGTTTGATCTCTTCTTGCTCCTTCCTGGCTTCTGCTGCTTGATCTGGGCTCCCCAGCTACCCGTGCCCCCCACCTCTCATTTCCAGTCACTGCTGAGCTTTTGACCTACCAATTTATTCAGGACTTATGCCTCTCCTTCTCTCTTCTGGCACATGGATGTTTGTTGGCTCTCCGGCGGTCCCTTGATCTGTCTTTTGAGCCCTTTCTTTTTGTGACCTGTTCTGGAGGTGGTTCATCCAGGTGGCACTAGGCAGCTCAAGCTCCACATCCCTCCCTAGTACCTGACTCCAAGGTCACTGGTGCAGCTCTCAAGGTTGCTGGGTGAAGCTTCTTTCTTTGGGGGCCCCAACTGTGCTGTGTAGGACTGAATCCAGACTGTAATAGCGTTGCCTCTTTACTTGTGACTACTTGCCATCTAATCCACGCTGGACTCATCTGTGTGCCCCCAGCATCTGGCACAGAGCCCAGCACAGGGAGCACTCAGCAATGATTATCAGGGGATTAGGGAAATGTTTACTGTTGCCTTTTCGTGACTCCTTCTTTGGGTTCAGATGCAGCTTGTCACCACACTCTTTCCTGTTCTCCTTTTCTACCTGCTTTACTTCCTTCTCCAACCAGTCTGTCTGAGAGAGTATGTATGTAGTGGTTAATAATGTGGATTCTAAAATCAAATTATCTAGTTTTAAATCCTGGCTTTTTTACTTCTTAACTTTGTGACTGTTCGCAGGTTACTTCACTTCTTTGTGCTTTAGTTTCTTTATCTGTCAAATGGGAGTAATAATAGGTACAGCCTCATAGAGCTTTTGGGAGGATTAAATGTGTTAATATGAGTAATGTGCTTGGTGCAGGAAGCATGTGGTATGCAGTAGGCATTCTAGAAGTGCTGGTTGTTGCTGTTGTTCTCTCTGTCTTTGCTGTTCACTCCATTGAGGGTCATTTGACTTTGTTCCATCTTGTGTTCTTGGGCTAACCCTTAACCTACCCTCTCCATGTACTCAATGTCTATGCCTCAGCCTTAGTTTTTTGGCCCACACGGCCACATATTTGCAAATATACATTTCTGATTGGCTGACTCTGAGCCATAGCCCAGGAGACAGCCAGCCTCATTCCTTTTATGTGTTAGCATCACCTCCTCTACTAGTGGCTCTTTCCTCAGGCCAAGACCTCATCCTTTTAATGGCTGATTGAGGGAGCTGCAAAGGAGTAAGGCTTATCTCTGCTGCTAGATCAAAGGTTGACACACTTTTTGCAAAGGGCCAGTTAGTAAATATTTGAGGCTTTGTGACCACACAACTGACCCTTCTCTATAAATCTTTGATTGGTAGCATTTGCCCCTTTCTATGGTATCAATACTTCCACCACGGCCAGTTTCATGCTACAAATGTGAGCCACTGAACCTGAAGCTGGGAAGAGAGATGCACAATCAGTTCCACGTAGCTATAGCATACCATTCAGCCATAGCCCCTTCCCTGCCCACTCTTGGGGTCCTGAAGCCTAAACACCTCATTGGAGAAAACTTGAAGTAAACCTTAACTCCCATAGTCCCTGCCTCAAGATTAGGATCTTTTCTATGTTTTCATTAGATGGGTGTCAATATCTTGCCCTTTCAGACTTCCTAAACCTCAACTGTTACCTGCTTTGATCCCCAACCCCTGCGTGCTCATCTGACCCCCTGACTCCCTGAGTTTGTGTGGAGCACAGATGGTTGTATACTTCCTGATATACCCTGGCTTCCTGGCTCTCCAGTATCTGACGTGTTTCTGAGCACAGAGCATATCCACTCTACCTCCTGCAGGGGCTTCTGGCTTCCAGCCTGTGACTTGCCTTTGCCACTCACTTCCAGTTCTTGCAGCACACCCCTCGGGACTCCAGGAGGCTCACTCTCATCCTACTGAGTGGGAACTTAGTTCCAAGTTCAGTTCTCCTTTCCCTATCCTGGCTCCGGTCTGATCAGCACCATCTGTCTGTGAAACCCATACGTGATTTTCACTGCCATTGATTGACACAAAAAATAATTATTTGGTGTTTTCTGTGTGCCAGGTCCTGTCTAGGCATGGAAGATACCTCAGTGACCAAACAAGTAAGGATTCTCTCCCCTTGGGGAGATTATGTTAATGTGTGAGGAAGCACATACTAAGCAATAAGCATAATAAAAAAAGAATATATTATAAAGAAGGTGATAAGTAGGAGGGAAAAAGTGAGCAGGGAAAGATGACCTGACAGTGCTGACAGAAGGCACGTGGTTAGAGTGGCCTCTTTGACAAGGTGACACTTGAGTAAAGCCTTAAAAACCACTCCATGTATTCTGTACTTTGTGCATAACATCTACTTGTCATCAACACTTGGTCATAGGGTTAGGTTGCTCACTTCAGCCTGAGAACTTCGGAACTTTTTATTTCTCAAAGAGGGACTATTTACAGTAAGAGAGGCAGAAAGTGTTATAATTGTGTGCTTGGGCTTTGGTGTAGAAAACATGGCCTTGAATCCTTGCTCCATGGGCAATTAGGGCAGCTGTAAAGGTTTACCTAATTTGTTAGACGGTGTGTTTCTTTTTTTTTTTTTTTAAAGATTTTATTTATTTATTTGAGAGAGAGACAGTGAGAGAGCATGAGCGAGGAGAAGGTCAGAGGGAGAAGCAGACTCCCCGTGGAGCTGGGAGCCCGATGCGGGACTCGATTCCGGAACTCCGGGATCATGACCTGAGCCGAAGGCAGTCGTCCAACCAACTGAGCCACCCAGGCATCCCAGACAGTGTGTTTCTTGAGGGCAGCAGCTGGATCTGTCTTGTTCACCCTGTTGCTTCGATACCTAGCATAGTAGTATCCCACTCTATTAGTACTTGTGAAATGAACGAGTCCAAAGTTAGGTTTCTGCTTTGCTCATTAACCATATTGTCCTCGGAAAATTCCTTTCTGAGCTTTCAGTTCCTCGTATGTAAAATGGGCATGTTAATCATGACAAGTAGAAGGATCATTTCCTCATGTTACTGTAGGAGTTAAACTGTAAAAATTTATAATGCACATATAGAGCACTTACCGTAGTGCCTAGCACACAGCTAGTGCTTACTCAATAAATGTTAGGAATGGTTACTGTTTGTTAGAGTCAGCATACAGAATCAACGTTCTATGTCAAAGATGCTATTATGGACAGATTCCTTGCTTCCTTCCTCAGGAACTTGGTCCTATCAACCAAGCCTGCACAGCTGTAACCTTTGAGGGAGTGTGAGAGGGGTGCTGGGGGGTAGATGGGGGGGTGAGTGGGGGCTGGAGGAGCATAGGAGCAGAGGAGAGAGCGGAGGTAACAGGACTGAGGGGGTCCTTGGAGCACTGTGGCCAGGACGGAGGCTTCTGTATAAACAGGTAGTCACTCAGCCAGAGTTGGGGAGCGGAGTTGCTGTGTGCAGGGGATTGATGGAATGTTAACGACATTAAACAGAGGAATTATTAGGGCATAGGCATCACTAGTGGGGTCTGGAGACAAGGCTTTGACCTTGTATCCTGTGCCAGGGTCTTTCTCCATCTTAAAATATCTTCTCAGTCCAAGTTCCCTGGCTTTCCCAGCAGTCCCCAGTATCTGCTGAACAACTCTCTTGCCTTTTTGATTGTCTTCAGTCTGGTCTCCGGAGTTTGTCTCTCATGAAGCAGTCAGCCTGGATGAGACCCCTGCTGTCTTTAGGGGCATGATCAGGGGCATCACTTGCTAACTCATTAGGAATGTAACCATCACTCTGGTTGTTCCCAGTGAGTATAGACAGTCATTCCGTGGTGTTGCACAGAAGGCAGCATTCTGACCAAACAGGCCTGGTGGTAGAAGGCTTCTCTTCCTCCTAGGCTCCTGGCTGGAAGCAGATGTTTTATGAAAATCAGTTGTCATCCAGTTAGTCGGCAACATTTGTTTAGGAGCCGCTGTACATCTGTCCCTATGATGAAGGAGACAACGTTTTAATGCAGAAAAGATGATGATCCTCATCAAAATCTCTGGTTATTTCCTGAGGTTTGATTCCTAGAAGTGGCTTTACTTTTCTAAGGGTTAAGAATACTTTTCAGGCTCTTTATACGTATTGCCTATTGTCTTCCAAAAAGAATGTACCAATTCACATGCCCACTCATTGCATTGATAATGCTCATTTAATTATACCTTTGCTAGTACTAGGTATTATTAAAAGTTTTAAAATATATATAAAGGAGAGATATAATGGCATTTCTTTGATTAAAGCTTCATTTTTTTATTAAAAAAGGTATCAAACATTTAAAACTATTTGTTTGCTGTGGAGATAATAACACTTGATATCCTCACCACTGTAGGTCTGGCAGAATTTTGACTTGATCTTTTTTAGGCTAAATTTTATTTATGGCATTTGTTTCTTTTAAAAACACATACAGTAAAATTTACTTTCTTTGTTATTGTCTACATTTTTCTGATTTTGACAAGTATGCAGAGTGTGTAACTACTAACACAATCAAAGTATAAGGTTTTCTCCCCAGAATTCCCATATACTGCCTCTTATAGTCAAACCTTCTACCAACTATTAGCCCCTGGCAACTACTGATCTATTCTATGCCCATATTTTTGCCTTTTTCCAGAACGATAAAAAAGTGTCTTTAATAGAGCAAAAAATTTTTTTAAAATTAATTTATTTATGACAGAGAACACAAGCACGCGGGAGCTAGAGAGGGAGAAGCAGGTTCCCCACTGAGCAGGGAGCCCAACATGGCTCCCTATCCCAGGATGCAGGGATCATGACCCGAGCCAAAGGCAGACGCCTAATGGCTGAGCCACCCAGGCGCCCCTAGAGCAAAGCTTAAAATTTTAAGTCCAATTTAACAGTATTTTTCTTTTTTTGAAGTTTTAGTATAAATTTTAAAAAATTTTTTATTTGATTTTATTATGTAAAGTTAGCCAACATATAGTACATTAATTTTTGATGTGATGTTCAACGATTCATTAGTTGCATATAACATAACAATATTTTTCTTTTACATATATTGTGCTTTGTTGTCCTACCAAGAACTTTTTGCCCAACCCAAGGTCACAAATATTTTTTCCTCTGTCTTCTTCTACAAGCTTTCTAATTTTACATTTATGTCTTTAACCCCTTTTGTTAGATTTTGTGCAAGGTGTGAGATGTTGGTCAAGATTCATTTTTTTAAATATTGATATTCAGTTCTGGCACCATTTGTTAAAAAGTCTACCCTTTTTCTATTTAAATGCCTTTGCACCTCTGTAAAAAATCAGTGGCCATATGTGTTTTTTTCTGACCTCTCTATTCTGTTTCATTGATCTATATATCTATCCTACCTATTATAGTGAGTTCCTATACTTTTGCCTCTTCCAGAATGACATATAAATGGGATCATACAGTGTATAAAATTTGTGTCTAGCTTATTTCTCTTAGAGTAATGAATGCCTTTGACATTCATTCAAGTTGTGTACTTCAGTCTGTCATTCATTTTATTGTTCATGTTTTATTGTTTATATATCATTGCATTATATTAACATACTAGAGATTGATTAACCATTCACTTGCTGTTCTTTTTCGAAGTTGGTTTGGCTTTTATAGTTTACCTGCGTTCTTATTGGGACAGTACTGGGATTTCTAGTGGTCTAGAGATCAGTTTGGGGAGAACTGACATTAACAATATGGAATCTTCTAATCTATGAATATGGCATATCTTTCTATTGATTTAACTCTTCTTTTTTTTTTTTTTTAAGATTTTATTTATTTGACAGAGAGAGACACAGCAAGAAAGGGAATACAAGCAGGGGGAGTGAGAGAGGGAGAAGCAGGCTGCCCACAGAGCAGGGAGCCCGATGTGGGGCTCAATCCTGGGACCCTGGGATCATGACTTGAGCCAAAAGCAGATGCTTAATGACTGAGCCACCCAGGTGCCCCTCTATGGATTTAACTCTTAAATTTTTTTCATCAGTGTTTTATAGTTTTTAGCTTATATTTAAGTCTTTCTTTGGACTTATCAGTGGTATTGTTTTGGAAATTTCAGTTCTAATTGTTCTTTGGTAGTATAAAGAAATATAATTAATTCTTTGCATATTGACCTGTTTCTGATTTTACTCTCTTGGAAAACACTTGCCATTGTAAAGAAGTCGACTTTATTCTGGTTGGGAGAGACCCTGGAGAATGAGAGGCCATGTGACAAGGAACTCAGATGTCCCAGCAGCAGTTAGCATCCACTGCCAGATTTGTGAGTGAGGCCACCTTCGATGTTCTAGCCTCAGCCAAGCTCCTAGCTGAATATAGCCACATTAGTTAACCCAGATGACACTACACAGAGCTGAGGAATTGCTCATCTGAGCTCAGCCATCCCACAATATTGTGAGGAATAATATATCTTTGTTGTTTTCAACCATCAAGTTTTGGGGGAGGTTTGTCACAGCTATGGACAAAGGATACCAGCTTACAATAGTTCACTTAGCTAGTCCTGGACATCATAGCCTGGCCATGAGTGCTAGGCTTTTATATTTCTTATTGGATTTCCTTGTCGCCAGGGTTAAGCCTTATATCCCCAGGGATAGCAGTTGGCTGCCAAGTCCCAGCTCTCCCTCTTGCCCACTTACTTCACAGTGGTGTAGTCGAGATGGCCTGCCTCTCTGCTTGAACTTGCATTTGGCCACTGAGAGGCCTCTGCTAGCTTTGAGCTGTGCTGACCCTGGGTGCCAGCTATTTGCTCACTTGGCTGACAGCTGCCTAGCTGCTTGGTTCCTTGGGTCCTCACCACAATGTCCTCTCTCTGGCCGGATTCTTTCTCTGTAGGGACTGTTTCATGCTGCTACAAGTAGATCAGTATTTGTCAGACCTGAAACCCCAGCTGTAGTTCTAAGAATTGGCAGCTTCTTAAACCTGACCTAGAACCTACAGAGTGGCTGGATTTTATTACTTGCTCTGTGAAAAGATTTGGAACCGTGGGGATACCTTAATTAGTTAAAAAAAAAAAAAAAAAAGAAGTAAGTCGCAAATACTTCCTGGCTTTCCCTTATCACCTGTACAATTTGGGACAAGTTCCTAAGCTTCTATAAATCACATTTTCTTTACTTGCAAAATAGAGATAATAATTCTTGACAAGATGATATATATGCATCATTGAGCAACATGCCTGGCACATAGCAGTTGCTTAATAGTAATAGTTACTATAATTAACATTAAAAGTCAAAGATAGAAAGAGCCCTTAGAAGTTATTTAATGTAAAGACCACATTTTTCAGTAGAGAAAGTGAGGCCCAAAGAGACCAAGTGACTTGCCCAGGGTCACCACAGCTAGAATAAGGACTAGAATACTGGTTTCTCAACCTCTGATCTCATGCCTTTCCTATTGTACCAGAATTCGTTAGCTTAGGATGCCCTGAAGAAAAAAAGGGGAAGGAAGAATCTATAAAGTATCTATTTTATTGGTGCTGCTGTATATATCATGTCATTTTATCCTCATGATATTTCTATAAATTATTATCTTATCTTTATGGATAAGACACTGGGGCTCAGAGAAATTAAAATCTTGCCTAAAGGTCTAGGGCAGTAGAAGGAGGGCTCCAACCCAGGCTGGTCTGACTCCAAAGCCAGCCCTTGCTTGTCCACCATCTCGTGCTCTTCCTGGGTTAGGGTGGGGATCTTGAGAACCACAGGGAAGAAGTGTTTCTGTAGGGCTTGGCAACAACTGGGCTGCATTTCTTCTCAGTTCTCAGATGCAGTAGCTGGTCTGCACGCAAGAGCCTTTTATCCTTCCTTCCACATAATCCTTTTAACTGAAACCAAGTGGCCAGAGCTTAAGGTAATTCTGCAGAACTGGTGGCAAGAGGCCCGGCTGGGGCTTGGGCCGTTCACCCCAAACGTGATGTGCACAGAGAGTGGGGCTGACATTGTTTAGCTCTCTGCTCAGCAGTGCCCAGCCAAGCCTCCCAGTCTAAATTGAGCCCTTAATCGTTTGCCTGGCATTTGCTCAGACAGGATTTTATTTTCTAGTAATAAAAGCTCCTACATTGTAGGGAAAAAAAATAATCTGCTTTTTTTCCTAGCTTTTGTGAATGCTTCACCACCTGTCCTTTCTCCCCCCTTGTTTTTTGTGCTTGGGGCAGAGCCAGGTTGTTTTCTGCTTGCTGTCAAGTTTTGGGGAGCTCTGCATGGGCAGAGAAATATACTCATATTAACTCTGCCCCTACTTCTTACTGGCAGCCTCCCATCTTGTGGACTGAGAGGTTTAATCCTACAGGCTTGACTTTTGGGTCTGTGGGTGGCACAAGGAAGAGGGTCCCAGGGAAGGAGAAATGAAGTGAGTCACCAAGGGCTTCCCACCCAAGAAGGTCTTGGTGGCTCACCTCTTTCCTTTAAGAGTTTTCCATGCCTTCCCAGTGCCTGCAGAATCTAGTGCATACTTTCAGACCCACCTGCTTCCTTAGCCTCCTTTCTTTTTGTTGGTGAAAAAGAAAATACAGATACTTAAAAAAGTAAAAATGAAACTCATCAGAATCTTCACCACCATTACATATTGGTATGTATCTTTCCAGACTTATGTGTACATATATACATGTATATATAAAATATATAAATATATATACATTTAAAATATGTAGATAATTTCTTTGAATCATTATTCATTCATTCATTTATTTATTTATTTATTTATTTTTACAAATTGGCCTTTGAATAAGTTCAGCTATGCAACAAAAAAGATAGGACTCATTATCCTCTGAATTCTGACCTACATATATGGTGACAAGTGTTTTATAGAGCGAACCCAGGGCAAAACCTAGCAGTAAAATAACAACCAAAAGATATGTATACATATTTTAAAAAATTTTAAGGCCTTTGCCATTTCAATTTGCCATTCTAGCTTTGTCTTTGACAACTCCCACAGTGTACACTAACCATTATCTACAGAGTTCCCCTTCTGTAAATGTATCATGCACTTTCACATTTCTGCAACTTTGTACCTGCTCTTCTCTCTGCCAGAAATGCTCTTGACACACTTCCTGGCACATGGTACGCTCTAACAAAATGAGTTAAACCTCTTCACTTCCTTTCCTGCCTGGTAAGCTCCTATTTACTATTTAAAACTCTGCTGAAATAGCTCCACCTCTGTGAAACCCCACTCTTTCCCCAAACCCACACTTGTCCACTCACCAATTAGCCACTCACTATCCATTTTGGGATACATGGGTTTGCCACCTCCCACCCCAACCTGTCTTAACACTGAGCTCTTCCCAGGATTGGCACCCAGTATGGGCTGGGGAAACAGGCATCAGCTCTGGCAGAAGCAGCAAGTGTAGGCATGAAGTTGAGCCGAGGCATATTGCAGAGGGCCAGGCACTGCTGGACTGGTCAGAGCAGCCTGTGCACTGACATTTGGTCAGAGATCCCAAATTGCTAAGGAGACCCCTGTTGTTTGCTGGGCTCCTCCTTCTCTGGCAAGAGCCAACCCTCAGCCTCAGAGACCATTACAGTGCCAGAGAGCTCTCTTGGCAGACCTTGGATGAATTGTTTATTCTGTCCTTTTTGAGTGAATACAGGCTTCTGTGTGGTGTGTCCAATGCTGGGCATGTCCAAGGAGCCTCTCAAGATGCTTGGGCCAGAATTTTAGACTTAATGGCAGTGAGCTGCAGGGGAAAGGGAAAAACCCAGTGTCCCCACCCTTGACCAGATCCCCTGCCATATCTTAGGGGGGAGTACATTTTGTTCTCTCTCATTCACCTTTGCCCCCAGATCCCTGTACTGCATTTCCACCCCCCTCCACCACTTAAAAGGGAAATTTTATGGTTTCTTACTGGTGTGTAGTTGTTGCCCATCTCTGCTTCTCTGCTACCTTGCCATGCAGCTCCTGTGTTTTAATCTTGCACAACCTTCCATTTGGCCTTCCCTCCTCTTCCAGACTTGGAAACACTGAGATGAGAGTCAGGAGAAATGGTTTACTGATGCTGCAGCTGATTTTAGCAGTGTTTGTTGAAAGCATGTGTTAGGTGCTTCACAATGCTGTGGCTCACTTTTGGGTGGTCTTCATCAAGAGAAGGGGCTTCTAGCCTTGCTAGGTAACACACTTCCATTCTCAGGCCTCCTGAGAATGAAAAATGAAACAGAAGAGGTAACAGAAACAACATCTAATGGTACCTGAACTTGCATGATGTCTCCAGGTCTTACCAACCTGGGAGGATCACTATTGGGGTCATATTAGGGGTTATGACCTATATTTCGCTGACCCTTGCCCCTGAGATTTTGTGCCCTAGAAGCATTTCACAACCACTTATAAGTACTCCTTTCATTCTCCCTCTCATGCCCATATTGGTATTGTCTCTGGATCACCTGGAAGCTTGTGGGTGAGGTACAGTGGGTGTCTTATGTGCTCGTGTTGGCACGAAGAACGCTTTCCCCTCCTGTGGAAACTCTTCAGGTGACTAAGCAGCATCAAATGCTCTAGAGTTTTCCCTGCGCTGGGAAGAGCACTCTCCCCTCCATTGCTCCCCACCTACACCCCCTTACCCCCCACTCCTGCCCCATTTTGCATCTTAATTTATCATTAGGCCCTAAAGTGGTAATGTCCCCTTGTGAAAACAGCTCCCCTAGCTTCTGCATGGAGCCGCTCTTCCTGCTGAGTTCTGACTTCCAGGTGTGGCACTGGGCTGGCATACATGCTGCAGCTTTCTGCACATCTTTGTCTCTTTTCTGGCATTGAGCAAAACCACTTCTTCATCCTCACGTGGAGTGACTCCCAGATGCCCCAGATGCCAGTTCTTCAATTACATCAGGCATGGCTGAAACCAGTTAGGCTCAAGTTGGGACCCCATTAAAATGATAATTGTTTTTCCAGTTCTTTCCAGTTTACAAAACCTTTTTACGGAACGTTCTTTCACTTAATCTGTGAAATAGCCCTTTGAAGTACTTTTGTCTAGAGGCTCACTTTATGGGGAGTATAACATGTCGAGGCTACTTATCTTGTATATGTCAGAGCTGGGAACTTTCAGTACTCTTTTTTGGAATACTAGGCCCCCTCTGTAATAGGATCACAATGCCAAAGACTTAGATAGTTGAGGGGGATGTGGATAAGGTTAAAATGGCTGTCTTCACACCTGGAGTTGGATGCAACTGGCAACACTCAGCGGTGATTGAAATCTCTGATAGAGCAATGGCTAGAATTGTGCAGTCCAGGCAGAAATGGCTAGATTGTCTTCCCAAGAAGCTTATGAGGCTTTTCTGTTCTTTTGGCTGGTCTTGATTTTTTTCATCTGTGCTCAGCAGCACTTGGCTAGGACATATCACATAGTTATTTTTGTGGGTCTTTTATCATGCTTGTTCTGCTGTAGGTTAATTGAGGGCAGATACCATGTCTGTGGGATCTTTGCATGCTCCATAGCAAGAGTTTTGAATATAGTTGATACTCAGTAAATGTTGGAGGAATGAATGACTATTTCTTCATGTTTCCCACTTAGGTTTCCAAGTGGGTAATTCAACTGTAGACGTATCTTTCGGGCATAGTGCATGATCAGGAAGAATAACATAAGCCTATTGGTCTCCTTCCTCATTTCTGTGTCTTTATGTTGACCAGCTAGTCCCTTTTGAGCCCACTGATGTATTTCACTTCCAGTTGCCCTCCCTTCCTGACCCCCACCTACCATTTCTGAGACTAAACCAATTGAGGAAGTAGACCAACCACCTCAGTGCCATTGGTGGGCTTGAAGGCCAGTCATTCCCCCAAACTTGGGCTTTGATGGTCTAGTGACATGTTCTCCAAGTGACATCTGTCCTCTTCCTGTCCATTGTTGGCTTGAGCCACAGCTCTGGCTTATTTCTGATCTCTAGTCCTCCTGCTCAAAGGCACTGTCTCCTGTTAGGACTGGACATTGGCCCTGAACTCAGCCTGAGACTGAGCCCTGACATCTGATGTAGCACTTGCCAACTGTTTTCCCGGGGACAGAAACCTAGATCTATATACCAGTCTATTACTGCCCATGGATGATTTGTCTACAAATAACTCCCCACCTGTCTGTCTGCCTGACGGGCGTGGGGGTGGGGGGCGGAGGTGGAGGGGGGACACAGGATGCTTGGATTCTTCTCCATTCTGCTCCACTCATTTGTTTGGACCAGTTGTTTCAGTCATGCTTGAGCTTGCTGTGTCCTCTGGCCATTGTGCCTCACCCATCTGGCTGCCAGTCTGGTATTTGCCTTTGCAGCTGGGCCTCTTCCTTCTGCTAAAGATCTGTCTGTGTATATGCAGGGCCAGGATTTTGTTTTGTCCTGTCTGCCTCTTTGGCATGGCTGTGAGATGCCCATAGTGCCTTGTGCATACCCAAGCTAAAAATCCATTTGATTTCATCAATTTCATGCTGTTTAAGAGGTTTGGCATGGAAGAAAGATTGAAACTAATTGGGTAAGCTAAAGATTAATAATTAGGATGATTTTAATTGATCTGGCCTGTTTCTATTATTATCAATTTTTTGCCCACATTCAGATTCCAAATATTGCCTCCTAGGAAACTAATATACTTGATCTAACTCAAGTCAGATATATCTTAGTCATAAGGGTCCAGTTTCTTTTTGGAAGGTGTCACTTCACTGGACTAGATTTCCTACACAGTCTGGGAAAATATACCTTGGTAATCACCATTTGTGGATCCTTTTAACATAATTGTTGCAGAAGATTTAGTCATAGCTTTCTTAAAATAGCAGTAAGTTGTGGTAACATCTTTTTATTTTTTTAAATTTTTATTTATTTATTTGACAGAGAGAGAGATCACAAGTAGGCAGAGAGGCAGGTAGAGAGAGAGGAGGAAGCAGGCTCCCTGCTGAGCAGAGAGCCCGATGTGGGGCTTGATCCCAGGACCCTGAGATCATGACCTGAGCTGAAGGCAGAGTCTAACCCACTGAGCCACCCAGGAGCCCCATGTAGTAACATCTTTTTACAGAGTGATTTGGTTCAGATAAATTAATGTTCCATTTAGAAAAACAGGTGAAGGGTTGCAGAATGAAGAGAAGTATGGAAGAACCATGTTATGGTTTGACAATAGATCAGCATCAGGACTTTTTTCATTCCTGAGGTAGAAAGAAAGCCATTGGGTTTGACAGATACCACCATAATTAAATATTATTGCTTTGTAAGACTGAGTGACAGGATAGCTCAGAAATTCCTAAATCCACCTCAATTCTATGAGATATCTCCACTTGGTTTTCTAGTGGACATTTCAAATCTAACCTGTTCCAAACTGAACTTCCTGATTATCATTCCTGCCCATCATTCCCCTCCCTCTTCCCATCTCTCTTTCAAACCTGCTTCACTCTAAGCCATCTTATTTAAGTGTGTGATGGCTTTCTCCTTTGAGTTGTTCAAGTCCCAAACCTTGAACTCATCCTTGACTCTTCTCTTTCTTTCACATATCATATGTAACCTATTGGAAATTCTGGGAGCCTCACTTTAATAATTTGAGAATCTGACCATTTCCTGCCATCTCCATTGTTGCTTCCCCAGACTTAGCTATCATGGTCTTTCACTTGGTATACAGGTAGGGCCTCTTAACAGGTCTCTGGTTCTACCATTGCCCTTCTTCTTCCCTCCTCCCAGTTTATTCTCAACATAGTTTTCAGTTGCAACCATGGTTCCTCAAGTCTGTTATAGTTACCCAGTTTACCCAGAGTAAAGGCCAAAGTATTCATCATAGCCTGGAAGATCTTCAGGCCCTCAATTAGCTCTCTGATCCCATCTCCTATCACTTTCTCCTTTGGTAAGTTTACTCTGGCCGTGCAACCCTTGCTGTTTCTTGAACATGTCAGTCATGTTCCTGCCTTAAGGCCTTGGCACTGGCTGTTCTCTCTTTCTGGAATGCTCTTCCCCCACAAATCTGATACTAGCTATATCAACTTCCTCTCATTCTCTGAATCTTTACTTAAATTTTACCTTATCAATGAGGCTTATAGGACCATCTTTTTAAATACTGCCCCCGCCCTGCTATCTGTTCTAATCTTTCTTACCGATTCTGCTTCTTTCCTTGTAGTATGTATCACCTTTTCACATACTATAATAACTTACTTATTATTTCTACTGTTTATTGGAAAACTTTTAGCATAGAGTCTTGCCCAGAATATATTGGCAACAAAGGTTAGTTCTTGTTTTTGTTTGTTTGTTCGTTTGTTTTATCAGAGATGATGACTTAAAACATTTTTTTTAGCTGAGGCTTGCTTTATAAAATGTAGAACTTTCTTAAGCACCATCTTTTTTTTTATTGTTGAGGTGAGAGTCACATAGCAGGAAATAAAACATTTTAAAGTGAACAAATCAATGGCATTTAGGACATTCACAATGTTGTACAGCATTTATTTTTGGACATACCTTTATGTATTGTGTAGCAACTTCCAAAATATATTTGAATCAGCAGTACCTTTAAACTTGGTCTCCCAGCGATTTCTTTTGTGCCACAAATTTAAAGATAAAAAAATGAAACCACTCTGACAACATAGATTGTCTGAACTCTTGACTATTTTACAGGAGGGAAATCTCAAACCAGGCAGCTTAGATATAGAGTTAAAAAAAATAAATCCCTCTGTTTATAGGCCTTAAAAAAAACAAACAAACTTTTGTGAAGTTCAGTGGTTTTGTTAATTGTTTCAAGATTTGGAGTGTTTTAAAGTGTGTTGTAAAAGCCCTCCATGATGACAAAACAAAACTCATTAACTACTTCTTCCCTGTTGAGATTTTACTTAAAAATATAAAATGTGAAAGTTTATGGTAGGACATTCTCAAAACTGCAGATTTAAACTTATTACCAATAGAAAAGGAAAAAAAATAGAGATAATATTATGTATCTCTGCTTTGTTGAGCTAGGTCTGGGAACCGTACATCTCCCTCCCTTTATTCTCTCCTTGTCCCTTTAGGGTACTATAAGGTTAATTCAAGAAAATTCATAGAAGGATACACAAGAAATGGTTAAATTTTTGCCTCTGCAGAAGGTCTCTGGGGGTAGTAGAAGGAAGAATTATAATTACGTAATATACCTTTGTGTACTGTTTGAATTTTTACCCAAGACATGTATTATAGTTTCAGTAAACAAACAAATACAACAACAACAACAAATTAAACTTTTGTTTAATTCTCTGAGTACCACATAGTTCTGAGCATTTATTACTCAGAACTCTTTGAAGTGATAGAAGCCCATATAAATTGGCCTCCACAGATAAGGGAGGTACTGGGTCACAGAGCAGGGATGGGGTAGTTTCTAGAACTACAGGAAGAACTGCAAGAATTAGGGTCTCAGGGATAGAATTAAAGCCTCCATGCTACCAGGAATTCCTTCTCCTGCTCTCATTATCATTTCTACTTGCATTTTCGCCTCTTTGCATATTGCTGCTAGATCTCTCCTGCTTTCCCATCTGGACATGGTTGCTGGTAGTCCTAGCTTAGGAACCCCAGAGGGGGGAAAATACCTTTCTTCCAGAGTTTCTATTTGATTCAGTCTTGATGAAGCATTCTAATGGGTTTTGTTTGTGTCACATGCTTCACCTTAAGCCACTGCAGTTGCCAGAGGAGTTGGTCAGACCTGGATAATTTGCCCAGTGCATGGCCAGGGTAGAGGAATCTCATAAGAGAAGGAACATGTGAAAGCGTTTTGGAGGAAAAAAATAAATTACCAGTCCACTACAATCTACTTCTTGACTGCCCAGTCTAATACGTTCTTCCTGTAATTAGTATTCTAAGAGTGTTCTAGGCCAACACAACATAGCCGTCATACAGATCCCTAAAATATATTCTCTCTCTCCTGATATAGCTCCAAGTCCAAATCCCTGGGAGATCTTCCTTCTTCTCAGGAGGGTTTGGATGAGACTTTTCTTGGTTCAGCTATGCATGTCTAATTGAGGATAAAATATCCTCAGTGAAAAGCTCCAATTTAGAAAGGATTAAAAGGGGGAACACAATCTGTGGTGGTAATCTTTCTATGATAAATATTACCTCTTACTGAGCAAGAATAGCAAAGATTCACCTATCTGGCAAAGGAATGGGTTTCTTATACACACATTATGGCAGCTTCAGGTTCTCCCAAATAAAAGGAATCTTACCAACGTGAAGTCCTTACACAGGGCTAGAGGTCAAGCTTTCTCAGTCTCTCTGGTATTTCTCAGATATCCCCATTCCAATATCTGGAACTCCAGTCTTTTTAAATAAAAGCATTTATGTTGTCTATTTTAAAACACTGTAAGTAGAAATGGTTTTGTAGTAATGTTACATATATTTATTCATTTAATGTTTAACTTGTATTAAAATGGAGATCCAGACTTTTCTGTCTTTACTGTTTTGAATTAGAAGGAATCACCCAGCTCATTTTTTGAGTAGTGGATATGTTCCTCAAAATAGAATATATGTGTTTATCTATCTCACAAATATCATATATATTTATATCTATATATCTCCTAAATATATCTATAAATCTGTATCTGTCCCTTTCTAGGAAATAAAAATTTAGGCAATTGTATTTTGAGGACTGTTGTTTCAAACATGCTTTCATGCTATTGAGGAAGGGGTGGGTGCTACTGGTTTCTTATCCTTCTCACCCAGCTTTGATTTTTTTTTCATTGACCATATAAGTTCTTTCTAATAATACTGAGTACAGTCATTAAGGACTTTAGTGAGGAGGTGGGGGAAAAGAGGAACTAAGGCTTCAGGTATGAAAAGATGAAAGGGATGTGGTGAGAAAGTAAGAAGGGTCATTGACCCACAGTCAAAAAAAAGGTTTAAGAAAAATCTGGACTAGTGAATTCAGAAAACTCGTGTGCTGGGCCTTGTCTTTGTGCCCTGGAGTCATCTTGGATCAGAAACTTTTCCAGCTGACTGTGCAGTATCTATAGGACTGAAAGCCTTGCATTACTTATTGCCAGGACTTCTGAAGATCAAGCGTTCAACCATTATGAAAACTTGATCATTTCACGTCGATATCTTCCAAAGCTTTCCTTCCAGCAGAAGCAGTGCCTAGTTTGCCAGCTTATACTGTAATTCTGTGTCTGCCACTGGACACCCATCATAGTGTTCCTACTAAAATTATTAGATTAAAGGGGACCCCCTAGGCCCTCAGGGAAATGATGAGGAGTTTCCACACAGAGGCCCCAAGTCATAATAACAATAAATGGATTTTTTCCCAGTCTGTTTCAAGTCAGGCAACATGGAACTGAGTTTTTTCTTTCCTCTTTCTATTGATACTTTGCCTAGGTTTGCAAAGAGACTCAAGGTAAAAGTTTAACCAGCTGATTCTCCACTGTATATCTCAGACTGTTAACTCCTCATCTAGAGTGGAGAATGAAGATGGGAAGATTGGAGAACATCCTAGTTGTCTACAATAATCATTCTTTTCTTTTTCTTCAGATTTTAAGTAATCTCTATGCCCAGTGTGGGGCTTAAACTCATAACCCTGAGCTCAAGAGTCACATGCTCTACCAACTGTGCCAGCCAGGCACCCCTACAATACTCATTCTTCATTTCCTTGGTGTTTGTTTTTTGCAACTCTCTTTTCTGGGTCCAAATAATTCTCAGAGAAGAGGAACACTCAAATTAGCTCAAGTAAAATGGTATGTTTATTATGTGGTTCTAACACTTCTTGTCCTGGACAGTGAGGCCCAGGTGTAATAGGTATTTGTGGAGAAGAAATGACCTTAGAGGGTAAGCAAAAGGGAAATAAAGACTAAGGAAATAAGGCTGCTCTTTTCCTGGGATTATTTGGTCTTCTCTGCTTCTGTCTGCTGTGGTTTTCCCTGTAGAGCATGCACTTCTTATTCATGGTGTCTTTGATCCTATAGTTTCAGCTTGGTTCAGTGTCTCACAGTGGGGGAGAAGTAGTTACCCAGAAGGAAACTGGAGTGCCACTAGGAAGGGAGAGTGAATTCTGGGCAAACAAAAATGAAAAATTTACACGATAATGACCAATCTGTTCAAGTGAATTCAAGTTGGCTGAATGGTTTGCCATATCTGAAGTAAAAGTCACCAGGCCACCAAAACCCTAGCACCTACCCCCATCCTCAGAACTGGAAGATACCCAATAAATGATTGCTGAGTGGGTAAATGAATGAGTGATTGGAGCTGAAGGCAGGATCCATGTCCGATTAATTTGATTGATCTTTGTAACATTCATAAAGCACCTGATATACTTCTTTTTGTACATGGTAGGTGTTCCAAAAGTATTAATAGAATAATCTCACTTCCCTTGTTCTGAGTCTTGTACTTTTTATTTTATTTTTTTTTAAAGATTTTATTTTTATTTATTTGTCAGAGAGAGAGAGAGAGCACAGTCAGACAGAGTGGCAGGCAGAGACAGAGGGAGAAGCAGGCTCCCTGCCGAGCAAGGAGCCCGATGTGGGACTCAATCCCAGGACGCTGGGATCATGACCTGAGCCGAAGGCAGCCGCCCAACCAACTGAGCCACCCAGGCGTCCCGAGTCTTGTACTTTTTAAAGTGGCAGAATCATTGTATGGTCTCCAAACAAAAGCAGAGTATATGAGACATTTCACTGTGTATGAAAAAAAATTATTACCTCTCTATGTGTTTGTCTAAATAATAAGAAAAATTAACTATTACTAACATATAATAAACAGTTTGACATTGTTGCCTTCACACAGGTCAAATGTGAAGTTAGTTCATAGAGTGCTCTGAGGGAAGAGTGAGGTTTCCATAACATGGAAGGTTTGACCAAGTTATTTTCTTGTGGGTATTGGCTTTCGGCATACTGTGATTATATTGCAGTTCATATGGGTTGAGGTGGATTCAAAAAGTAGTATGTTATATAGTTTAAATTAAAATAACGCTTACAAAATGAATAAAATTCTTCAAAAGATACCTGTAAAGAAATTACGAATTGAAGGTAATACCTAGTAAGGAAACAATGAACAAAATGGCTGAACAAACAGGTCTGCTCCTGTTATGAGTTCTTTGTGACCCATGTTGAGATAAAGAAACAAGGATGATATAGTCAGATCTGACAAGTAGTAATCCAAAAAATTAGAAATTTTCATGGAGCCTCTTGGAACTATGAATTAAAATAATACCATTTACAGTAGACAATGTAGACAACAGTAGACAATTTGACCCAAAGGATACTTGAGTTTGAGTTTTATCTGTGCAGCTGTCATGATTATTGTGACATTTGGAAATGAAGCATTCAGAGCATTAAAGGCAGAGCTCTACAGCTTTTTTTACAGTGATGTTTTAGTCAGGCACTGCTCAAGTTCACTTACCATAATTTCACTAACTTTATGGTTTTTGCTTGAGGACAGAAGTTAAAAAGCTGCATACTATTAGGGAAACAATCTTCTGCCATAGGAAAATTTGGCCGAAATAATAAGCAAAAATGTGTTCTTTGTCAGTGGATGTCCTTGGTAGATGCCTAGAAAACAATGATGAAGATCTGAAAAAACAAACATTAGGGTAGATTTGACAGTGTGGGAAGTTTCTGACTTTTTTGGATGAAAAGTCAGATGTTTCTAACTTGTCTCAGTTTATGATATTTGCTACATTCTGTTTCAATAATGAAATACATGAAAAACTATTCTGTCTTTCCACTGATATAGAGATATCCTGGGAGAAATATATTAATTATAATTATGTTATTGACTTCTTTAATGAAAGAAGTGGTAAGGCTAGAGGGACAGAACCACAAGAGAAATATAATCACTGCATCATTCATAGACAGCTATTGGAAGGAAGGAATTCAAAGCTATAGTGCTTAAAATTCCAGGAATTTATGTGGTGAATTTTGTGAAACAGAACTTGTACTAGCAAAAATTGCATGATGATCCAGGGTTGGCAATTTTTTTCTGGAAAGAGGAAAATAGTAAATGTTTTAGGCTTTGCAGGCCATATGGTCTCTGTCACAACATTTCAAATCTACTCCTATATGGTGAAAGCAGTCATAGGCAATATTTAAATGAATGAGTGTGACTGTGTTGTAGTAAAAATTTATAAAAACAGTGGTGGGCTGGATCTGATCTGAGGGCTGTAGTTTGCTGACCCCTGCTTTATAATGAGCAAGGAATAGCCATGAATCTAAGAGGTTCACCATGTATCTTGTATCAAAGCCCTTAAGAAGGTTGCTAAAGTTAAAGACAGATCTCCAATTTATTTATTTATTTATTTGTTTGTTTGTTTATATATAAATATGGAACACTTCACGAATTTGTGTGTCATCCTTGCGCAGGGGCCATGCTAATCTTCTCTGTATCGTTCCAATTTTAGTATATGTGTTGCTGAAGCGAGCACAGATCTTCAATTTATTGACCTTTTAAATGATGACAGGTGGTGGCCAGTAGTGTGCAATTTACCAGATAAATTAAAAGAAAAATAAGGACAAATTAAATAGCTTGTTTCTTCAAGGTTAAAGTGACATTTAATAATGGAAAAAAAACTACTTTTTAAAAGAAACCCATAGGACATTTTTGAAAATGGCTTTTGGGGAATGTTTTTTATTATTATATTGTTTAGTTGTAGGAATTATATACATTTGTCACCCGCATATTTAATAAACTTGGGAACAGAATTTTTCCATATGTTTAATAGTCTCCCAAAGAGTTTTAGTGGGTTTTGAATCTATTTGTTAAAAAATGTAAATATGCAATCCTTCCAATCTGTTTGCTGGAGTAATTTTTTTGGCATCAGGCATGATAGAAATTTATTAGCCAAACTTCAACAAAAACTTCTGTATAAATGGTGGTTAGGATTGAAAAATGAGTATTGTGATTTAGTAAGTGAAGTCAGTGAGAGACTGATATTTGGTTCCATTAGGAATTTCTATGTGAAGTTCTTTTTCTAGCTATGAGAACCATAACAATTAAATGCTGCTATAAACCAAACTTAAACAGAAGCCTTCAAACAGCTATGACACCAAACATTAAACCAAGGTTCTAAAAATAATGGGGCATATTCAGATACATTGTTTACAGTTTTTCTTTGTTCTACAAAGTAGTGAAATAAAGATTATTTAAAGTTATTTTTGAAGGAGGATAGCAAGATGGCAGAGGAGTAGGATACCTAAATTTTGTCTGGTCCCAGGAATTCAGCTAGATAGTTAACAAACCATTCTGAACACCTATGAATTTACAAGATATCGAAGAAGAGAATAGTGGCAACACTATGAATAGAAAAATGACCATTTTCTGGAAGGTAGGTTGTGCAGAGAAGTGAATCTGAGGTGATTTATGGGAAGATAGACTATGGTGGGGAGGGAGCGTTCATCAGCTGGCTATCAGCGAGTGAGAGCAGCAGAGCACAAAAATCACAACTTTTAGAAGTCTTTTCCCCCGAGGGACATTGCTGCAGTGGCTTAGTAGGGGTTGGAACCCTGGCTGGCACAGTGTGGTTCAGGACCCTCTGGGTCACAGGAAAACTGAGGGTGCCTGAGTGTGCCAGTGCTCCCAGGTATCAGAGCTGGGAAACTGGCTGCAAAGAGTGAGCCGAGGAGTGGACTCTCAGCTTGAGGTTGCCATATACTGTGATCCAAGGCACAGTCAGACCACTACTCTTCAAGCAGGGACCCAACAAGTGACAGATCTGGGGAGACTCCTCTTCCTCCTTCGGGAGGAGCAGCATGGGAGCATTCCGTGGGAATCTGCTGGGTTTGGAAACTCCAAATGGTCATGTGCCAGAGATGGAAATGCTCAGTCACAGGCCAGTTGAGCATGGAGTGTAGCCAAAGACCAGGGGGACAGGAATGATTGGCTGCTTTCCTCTGAGGGCGCACTGAGGAGCAGGGCCCCAAATTCTCTGTTCTTCCAGCGCCATTTTCATTCTAATCCTCAGAAATCCTTAAGGTAACAAAAGTTACAGAGAACAAACCCAAGCAGATTACTTACCCTGGCTCCTGGCAAGGGCGATGCAATTCCACCTTGGGCAGACATTTGAAAATCACTGCTACAGGCCCCTCCCCCAGAAGATCAGCAAGAACATCCAGCCAAGACCAAGTTTACCAATCAAGAACTGCACGGGACACCTGGGTGGCTCAGTGGGTTAAAGCCTCTGCCTTCGGCTCAGGTCATGATCCCAGGGTCCTGGGATCGAGCCCCACATCGGGCTCTCTGCTCCGCGGAGAGCCTGCTTCCTCCTCTCT
Source organism: Mellivora capensis (assembly GCA_004024625.1). Classification (NCBI taxonomy): domain Eukaryota; kingdom Metazoa; phylum Chordata; class Mammalia; order Carnivora; family Mustelidae; genus Mellivora; species Mellivora capensis. The sequence continues at coordinate 1,837 of PISX010018028.1, read as the reverse complement.
CTCCCTGCCTGCCTCTCTTGCCTACTTGTGGTCTCTGTCAAATAAATAAATAAAATCTTAAAAAAAAAAAAAAGAAAAAAAAAAAGAACTGCAAAACTCCAGCACTAGGGCAATACAGCACATAGAATTCATGGCTTATTTTCCCATGATTCTTTACTCCTTCAAAGTTAATTTTTAAAATTTTCTTGATTTTTTCTTTTTCTATTTTTTCTTTATTTTTTCTTCTTTCCTTTTCCAACCAACTTCTTATCATTTCCTTTTTAAAAATCTTTTGAAATTTTCACTTTTACAGTCATATTCCTTCCTGTCATTATATTTACCCTTATTTTTGTATATATATATATTTTTTTTCTTTAAAAATTTGGGAGACAGTTTCTTCTAACAGACTGAAATACACCCAAAATTTAGTGTGTAGCTCTGTTCTATTCACCAGCCCGATCATATTCTTTTTTTTTTTCCTTCTCTCTTTTCCTCCTGGTTTCAGGTCTCTACTGATTTGTTTACTGTGTGTTTTCCTGGGGTCATTGTTACCCTTTTAGCATTTTGTTCTTTCTTTCATCTATTCTTTGGACAAAATGACAAAACAGAAAAACTTACCTCAAAAACAACAACAACAACAACAAAAAAGAGGCAGTACCAACTGCCAGGGACCTAATCAACATGGACATTAGTAAGATGTCAGAACTAGAGTTCAGGATAACAATTAAAAAGATACTAGTAGGGCTTGAAGAGCATAGGAGATACAATAGAATCTCTTTCTGGAGAAATAAAATCTAACCAAGTAGAAACTAAAAAGGCTATTAATGAGGTGCAATAAAAAATGGAGGCTCTGGGATGCCTGGGTGGCTCAGTCAGCTAAGCGGCTGCCTTCAGCTCAGGTCATGATCCCAGGGTCCTGGGATCGAGTCCCGCATCAGGCTCCTTGCTCTGTGGGGAGCCTGCTTCTCCCTCTGCCTCTACCTGCCACTCTGCCTGCATGTAGTATATCTCTCTGACAAATAAATAAATGAAATCTTAAAAAAATGGAGGCTCTAACTGCTAGGATAAATGAAGCACAAGAGAGAATTAGTGATACAGAAGACTACATGATGGAGAATAATGAAGCTCAAAAAAAGATATAAACAATTACTGGATCATGAGGAGAGAATTCATGAGATAAGGGGTATCATAAAGCAAAACAATATTAGAATAATTGGGATCATAGCAGAAAAAGAGAGAGAGGGGCAGAAGAGACATTGGAGCAAATTATAGAGAAGGACTTTCCTAATCTGGGGAAGGAAATGGGCATGAAAATCCAGGCAGCACAGAGAGCCCCCCCAAATCAATAAAAATAAGTCAACACCCTGATATCTAACAGTAAAACTTATAAATCTCAGAGGCAAAGAGAAAATCCTGAAAGCAGCTTGGAACAAGAGGTAATCTACAATGGTAGAAACATGAGATTGGCAGCCGACTATCCACAGAGACCTGGCAGGCCAGAAGGGACTGGCATGATATATTCAGGGTACTAAACAAGAAAAACATGCAGCAAAGAATGCCAAATCAAGCTAGGCTGTCACTGAAAATAGAAGGAGACATAAAAAGTTTCCAGGGCAAACAAAAACTAAAAGAATTTGCAATCATCAAGCCAGCCCTACAGGAAATACTGAAAGGGGTCCTCTAAGCAAAGAGAGAGCCTAAAAGGTACATAGACCAGAAAGGAACAGAGAAAATATACAGTAACAGTCACCTTACAAGTAATACAATCACAGTAAATTCATATCTTTCTATAGTTACCCCGAATATAAATGGGCTAAATGCCCCAGTCAGAAGACATAGTGTATCAGATCGGATTAAA